>PVIH01002850.1:110455-176394 GCA_004025045.1 Sigmodon hispidus
CTCAAAATGTTCAGGAAATCTGGGACACCATGAAAAGACCTAATTTGAGAATAATAGGAATAGAAGAAGGAGAAGAATACCAGCTCAAAGGCACAGATAATGTTTTCAATAAAATCATAGAAGAAAACTTCCCTAACCTGAAGAAGGAAATACCTATAAAGATACAAGAAGCTTACAGAACACCAAATAGATATGACCCAAAAAAAAAATTCAGCACGCCACATTATAATCAAGCCACAAAACATACAGAACAAAGAAAAAATTTTAAGAGCTGCAAAAGAAAAGGGCCAACTCACATATAAAGGCAGATCCATCAGAATAACGCCTGACTATTCAATGGAAACAATGAAAGCTAGAAGGGCTTGCTCAGAACTTATACAGACTCTAAAACAGCATGGCTGCCAAACTAGAATACTATACCCTGCAAAATTATCAATCACCATAGATGGAGTAAACAAGGTATTTCAGGACAAAGTCAGACTGAAAGAATATCTATCTACCAATCCAGCACTACAGAGAGTTTTAGAGGGAAAACTCCAACCTAAGGACCCCAGATATACCTACGAAATCACAAACAACCAATAAGTCCACAGAAGAATACCCTAGAGAAAGGAAATACAAACAAGTTGCCAGGAAATATGAATCAATGGTCACTAATTTCCCTTAATATCAATGGTCTCAACTCTCCTATAAAACGTCACACACTAACAAGAAGGATACAACAACAGAAGCCATCCTTCTGTTGCCTACAAGAAACACACCTCAACTGCAAAGACAGACACAGGCTTAGAATAAAGGGTTGGGAAAAGATTTTCCAGTCAAACAGTCCTAAAAAACAAGCAGGGGTTACAATCCTAATATCTAACAAAGTAGACTTTAAGCTAAAAGCAATTAAAAGGGACCAAGATGGTCATTACTTATTCATCACAGGAAAAATTGGTCAAGAGGAGATTTCAATCTTAAATATTTATGCCCCTAATATAGGGGCAACTACTTATGTAAAAGAAACACTGCTAAAGCTCGAATCCCCCATCAATTCTCGCACCCTAATAGTGGGAGACTTCAATACCCCACTTTCACCCTGGATAGATCAACCAGACAGAGCCTCAACAGAGAAATAAGGAGTCTAAAAGAGGTTATGACGCAAATGGATTTCATAGATATCTACAGAACCTTCCACCCAAATGCAAAGGAATATACATATTTCTCAGCTCCTCATGGAACTTTCCCCAAAATTGACCACATAATTGGTCATAAAGCAAATATCAACAGATACAAAAAAATGGAAATAATCCCTTGTAACATATAGGACCACCAGGGCCTAAAGTTAGAGTTCAACAATATCAAAACCCAAAGAAAGCCTACCAACTTATGGAAACTAAACATCACTCAGCTGAACCATCTCTGGGTCAAGGAAGAAATTAAGAAAGAAATCAAAGCCTTCCTAGAATTCAATGAAAATGAATCTACAACATATCCAAACTTGTGGGACACAATAAAAGCAGTCTTAAGAGGAAAATTCATAGTGCTAGATGCTTATATGAAAAACCTAGAGAAATTCTACACTAAAGACCTAACAGCGCAGCTGAAAGCCTTAGAACAATTAGAAGCCAACTCACCTAGAAGGAGTAGATGGCAGGAAATAATCAAACTTAGAGCTGAAATCAATGCAATTGGAACAAAAAGAACAATACAAAGAATCAATGAATCTAAGAGTTGGTTCTTTGAGAAAGTCAACAAGATAGATAAGCCCTTAGCCAAACTAATCAGAAAACAGAGAGAGAGTGTTCAAATCAACAAAATCAGAACTGACAAGGGGGACATAACAACAGACCCCCAGGAAATACAGAGAATTATCAGATCATATTTTGAAAATCTGTATTCCACAAAAATGGAAAACCTAGAAGAAATGGACAGCTTTCTGGACAGGTACCATCTACCAAAATTAAATGAAGATCAGAGTAATAACCTAAACAGGCCTATAACCCTTAAGGAAATTGAAGCTGTCATTAAAAACCTCCCCAAAAATAAGAGCCCTGGTCCAGATGGTTTGGGTGCCGAATTCTACCAGACATTCAAAGAAGAATTACTACCATTACTTCTCAAACTATTTCACACAGTAGAAACTGAAGGAATATTGCCAAATTCCTTTCATGAGGCCACAATCACCCTAATACCCAAGCCACTCAAAGACACAACAAAGAAGGAGAATTACAGACCAATTTCCCTCATGAATATTGATGCGAAAATTCTCAACAAAATTTTGGCAAACGATTTACAACAATGCATAAAAGATATCATCCACCATGACCAAGTCGGCTTCATCCCAGAAATGCAGGGCTGATTTAACATACGAAAAACTGTAAACATTATCCATCATATAAACAAACTAAAGGATCAAAACCACATGATCATATCCTTAGATGCTGAAAAAGCCTTTAACAAAATCCAACACTCCTTTATGATTAAAGCCCTGGAGAGATCAGGAATACAGGGAGAATACCTAAATATAATTAAGGCGATTCACAAGAAGCTGACAACCAGTATCAAACTTAATGGAGAAAAACTCAAAGAAATCCCACTAAAGTCAGGAACTAGACAAGGATGTCCTCTCTCCCCTTATCTATTCAATATACTTCTCAAAGTTTTAGCTAAAGCAATAAGGGAACGAAAAGAGATTAAGGGCATACAAATTGGAAAAGAAGAAGTGAAGCTATCTCTGTTTGCAGATAATATGACTGTATACATAAGTGACCCACAAAATTCTTCCAAGGAACTGCTACAGCTGATAAACACCTTCAGCAATGTAGCAGGATACAAGACAAGCTCAAAGAAATCAGTAGGCCTTTTATACACTAAAGATAGAAGAGCTGAAAAAGAAATAAGGGAAACATTACTCTTTATATTAGCTGCAAATAGTATTAAATACCTGGGAGTAACTATAACCAAAGAAGTAACAGACCTATTTGACAAAAATTTTAAATCATTGAAGAAAGAAATTGAAGAGGATATCAGAAAATGGAAAGCTCTCCCATGTTCCTGGATTGGTAGGATCGACATAGTAAAAATGACAATTCTACCAAAGGCAATCTACAGATTCAATGCACTGCCTATCAAAATCCCAACACAGTATTTTTTGGACCTTGAAAGAACAATACTCAATTTCATTTGGAATACTAGGAAAGCCAGGATTCCCAAAACAATTTTACTCAACAAAAGAACCTCAGGAGGTATCACCATCCCTGACTTCAAGCTATACTATAGAGCTACAGTAATAAAAACAGCCTGGTACTGGCATAAAAACAGACTTGTGGACCAATGGAATAGAATTGAGGATCCAGACATTAACCCAAGAACCTATGAACACCTGATCTTTGACAAAGAGGCCCAAAACATTCAATGGAAAAAAGATAGTTTATTTAACAAATGGTGTTGGCATAACTGGATGGAAGTGTGTAGAAAAATGCAAATAGATCCAAGCCTGTCACCCTGCACAAAACTCAAATCCAAGTGGATCAAAGACCAAAACTTAAACCCAACCACTTTGAACTTGATAGAAAAGAAAGTGGGAAATAAACTTCTACAAATTGGCACAGGCCACCACTTCCTAAATATAACACCAGTGGCACAGGCACTAATACCAACAATCCATAAGTGGGATCTCCTGAAGCTGGGAAGCTTCTGCAAAGCCAAGGACACTGTCAATAGGACAAAACGCCAGCCTACAGAATGGGAAAAGATTTTCACCAACCCTACAAGTGATAGACGACTGATCTCTAAGGTATATAAAGAGATCAAGAATTTAGAACCCAAAATCTTGAATAACCCTAACAAAAAATTGGGTACAGATCTAAAAAGGGAATTCTCAGCAGAGGAACTACAAATGGCTGAAAAGCACCTGATAAAGTGCTCTTCATCTTTAGCCATCAGAGAAATGCAAATCAAAACAACTTTGAGATACCACCTAACACCTGTTAGATTGGCTAAGATAAAAGGCACAGATGACAGCCTATGTTGGAGAGGATGCAGAGCAAGAGGAACACTCGTCCATTGTTGGTGGGAGTGTAAGCTTGTTCAGCCACTTTGGAATGCAATATGGCGGTTTCTCAGAAAATTGAGAATCAATCTCCCCAAGGACCCAGCAATACCACTTCTGGTTATATACCCTAAAGAGGCACATTCACACTCCAAAGGTATTAGCTCAACTATGTTCATAGCAGCATTATTTGTAATAGCAAGAACCTGGAAACAACCTAGAAGCCCCTCAACTGAAGAATGGATTAACAAACTGTGGTACATCTACACAATGGAATACTACTCAGCAGTAAGAAAAAATGATATCCTAAAATTCGCAGGCAAATGGATGGATTTGGAGAATATCCTCCTGAGCGAGGTATCACAAACTCAGAGAGATAAGCAGGGGATGTACTCACTCATTAGTGGCCTCTAAACAAACAAACAAGAAAAAAAACCAAACATGCCCAAGCGGCAAACCACAACCACTGAACAGCTTGGGATCAGAAACATCCTGGACTGACCCTTTGAACCCCACTCCAACTATAGGAACATTAGACTCACTCTTGAGGGAGGGGGGACAAAACTGGATTTGGCCACGAGTGGAGACTGATCCAAGCATTATTGGGTGCATGGTACCATAGGACTGTCTGCTCCCTGCCCAGGGAGGGGATGGAGAGTTGCAGAGAAGAAAAATGACCAGATGTGGTGGGAGGGGGAAGGGACCTTGAATAAGGATATACTGGGATGGAAAAAAAAATTCAGAGGGAAAGCTGAACACAAAGTAAATATATGTGTAGCAATCTTATTTGCATTACCACCCTTGATAAGCCATGCTTATGATTCTTATCCTCTTTATAGTTATTGTTAACTTTTCAGCATTTTAAATTCATTTTACTGTTTTTTTGTTAAATACAAAATAAAGAAGGAAAAAAAACTTAATCAAAATAATGCTGCATGTTTGTTTATTTTATTATTCAGAAATTTTAGATATCACAAAAGAGAACTAAAAACAGTATTAATTTGCTTCACTCTTTAACAATCAGTAGTCCCAGATTTGTTTATTTAAAATGATCAACAGCATTGGCAGATATTTAGCTAAATTGACAAAGAGAAAACAGAAGACTCAGATTTAATTTTAAAAATTAAAGAAGAGGCATTACTAAACCAACAAAAATTTTCAAAGGATTAAAAGGACATGGTAAGACAACTACATACAAATTAGATCATGTAGAGGAGATGAACACATTTCTGGAGAGATACAAACTATGAAAATTGATTTTAAAGGAAACAGAACATCTTAATAGGCAAATAACAAACACAAGATTAAATGAACAATTTAACTCACAAAGAAAAAGGGCTGAGCCTATGTGGCTTCGAGAGTTAATTGTATTACATGTTTAAAAAGAGTTAACATTGATCTTTGACAAACACTCCTTGAAAAATGGAAGATAAGAGAACACCCTCCAATTTATTCCCTTTAGTGTTGCCAAACTTAGCCAAAGAAATCACAACTAAGGAGAACCATAGACCAAGTCCCTTGTGAACAAAGCAACTCCCTTCAAAAATAATGCTACATCACCAAATTCAGTAACTTTATTAAAAAATTATTAGATGTTGTCGCTAGGTGAAACTTATCTCAGCAGTGCAAATTTTGTTTTGAAAATCATGCTCTACCATGTTAAGGCAATGGAGAAGCAAAGCACATGATCATCCTTGAGTCTGCATTTCCTATTCGTATTCCCTCCCTCCTCTCTCTGCTTGTTCCATGTGAAGGATCATTGCCATTTGCTATGATGTGGTACAGGAGAAAAGTATCTGCCCAAACCTGAGTCTGTGCCATGCCCTGCTTTTGGAATCCCAAAACAGTGATCTAAATGTACCTCTCCATCCTAATTTAAAAATAAATTCATAAAAGAAAAGGATCTAATTTCAAAGAAAAGGTTATCTATACAAATAAGCCAAGGCTATCCACAAAATACAAATGGCTCATATGCGTAACTGTGACCAGCTATATTCCTACGAAAATAAAAAACAAATTATAATATCCTGATTCAATACTGGCAAAAGAAAAAAATAAATATCATTCATATTAAAATGTAAGAAACAAAAACTATCTATATTAATTGATAAAGTCTTCATAAAATTTTAAGAAATTGATGATAAAAATATATTAAAAGCAAGTACATTAAGACTGCAATATAAAGTTCAACATAAAATTAATCATATCTTGCAATATAAAATGTGAAAAAGAAGCTAGGAAAGTAAATACACTTATAGTAGCATTGAACAGAATACGCTACTGGTAATACCTTTAAGAAAAGAATTCCAAAACAGGTCCACTATAAATCATTATTTATAGAAAGTAAGAAAAAATATACTGAAAAACATTGCATTGAGTGCAATACTGTAAAGCTACAAACACTCCTGGTATTGATCAATGGATTCAATATATTCCCAGTAAATCTGTCAGCTGCCATTTAAAAAAAAAAAAAAAACTGTAAGGGTAATTTTAGTTGCCCAGATTCAAGCACATAAAACACACACACACATACACATACACACACACACACACACACACACACACACACACACACACACACACACCAGCTTATGCATGTAACCTTAATCAAATGCAGTGGAGGAACCTAAAAAGATATGAAACTAGAGGGAAGAACTTGTGTGAAAGAAGGGATTCGGTGTGAGGAGAATGGGGAACAGGGAGGATAATAAGATTAAAATATATAATTTTTTATGTGAAATGGTGAAAGAATAAATAATTGCTTTTTAAAAAAAATAAGCTAGAAATGCATTTTTCATGATGGAACTACAGCTTAATGACCATTTTAATGTGTTCAAGTTATTTTCAAGTTATAAGCTGGAAAAGATAATATGTACATGCTATCCCTAAGATATTTCAATTTTATGACTATGCAGAGAATTGTATAAATTTAAGCCAAAGTACTATAATTTAGTGAGTCTTTTAAAGAACAGATTGCATGTACTTTTGTGTTTGACCAGAATTGTGACCTAATTCTCTCAGTCTTTAGTTTCAAGATCATACATCCCAGAGAAGCTGAATAAGTAGTTCTCAGAAAACATTTGTTTACTGTGGTCTGAAGCTTCTCAGTCCTGCCTAGCCTCAGGTCCAAATGAAGCTCCTCCATGCCTACCTTAATCACCAGCACCCCATTTTTAACACTCTAAAAATACAAAGCTGCTCAGTCTATCAAACACTTCTGCAACCTGCTTCATAAAAGCATCACTGTGACTTCAAATAAGAGTATGATCAGTGATCAAATCAACAGATAAAAATCATAGCTGTCCAACTGACACATTTCATATGTGAAATTTCTAAGGCACAAATTTCAACAATTCTATGGATTGGAGATAAGAAACACAATGAGAAGAAGGTATTCAAATGTTTACAGGCCTGGATCAGATGCTAAATAAATATCTCTGTAGCTTCAATAAGAATGGACATTTCCCCTCGTAGAGTAAAGCAAACACCAAAATATGGTTTTTTCAGAGCTTCAAGAGACCTCACTGAGTACGAAATGCCCTCTGTATTTGCTAGAACAGAACTGCTGGACCAGGCAAGGTGGGGTCAAACATGATTCATGCACCCAACTGCTTGGAAGTCAGAGAGTTGCATGCAGCCTTTTTGATACAAGAACCCTCACCCACTCCCCTTGGTAACTCCAGTTCCACTTTTTTAAAGCAACTGTAAATTGTTTGTGAGAGCAATTTACCCCACTTTCTATTCTAACTCCACAAAGGGTCTGCCACAGGGAGAGAAAGCTTGAATGAGGTTTAACTTACTCCCCTCAGCAGTACTATGAAATATTTTTGCAATTCTCCTCAGACCACACCTTGATTTAATGGTATAAAAGCTAATTGACAATTTCAAATTCTTAAAACTTGAGATGCCAGCAAGAGTCCCTGGGTAAATTACCTTCTTCCCAGCAGCCCAGAACTCCACCTTGTCAGTGACTTAGAAGTAGTTTTCTGTCTTTGCTGTTTCTTCTATTTCTCTTTGCCACTACTAAGCACTTTTCCAATTCCCCTAGCTTTCATTTATTTCTCTGCTCAAATATACAACACAAACGATGAAATCAAGCCAGCGATTTGACTGATAAGCATTTGTCCCTCTTGTTTCATCTGAGAATTTATGCTCTTAACTCCAGAGATGTGGAGAAAAGCCCTCGGCCATCTCTTTTTCTCTCTGAGTTTCATCTTATTTATTTCAGTCTCTCCATAGACTGCACAGACAGGAGAACAAATCGCTAGTCAGGTTTTTCGCAGTTTCTGCATTTAGAACATTCAGCTCTAGGAGAGCCGAAGGTGGACATTCTGACAGTCTCTTAATGCCAGTATTATTGTTGTTTTTCTTTCATTTTATCTTTAACAAATTGAAGCTTGGAAGTGCAAGTGTTTTGTTTATCACGTCAAGTTCTTACCATAGCATCTGAGCTGGAGTTCATCCAAAATCTATAACTCACCATGTAATGCATAATTTTTCTGTCAGACAGTTGCAAATTTTGACACTTATTTTGCCAGAAAACACAGGTATGGATATGAAAGAGGCCCCCTCTGGGATTTACAGCTTAGTCTTTCACTGGTTCCTCAGTCTTTCATTGTCAAAGCTCTGCCACCCACTGAATATTTCCAAGCATATTTCATTGCCCTTTGTTTCTGTTCAAATTCACTTAAAAATCATTGAAAGACTTCTTAGGGAGCTTGTTTAATTGTTAATTTATTCTAATCTGTCAAAAAATGAAATGCCATAAACTGCTCCCAACAAAGGAGTTTCACAACAAACATACCTGTTAATAATTTTACAGCTCTCTTAAAATGGAAGAGTAGATATTGAACTTTTAAAAACTTTTTATTGATTCTTTGTGATTTTCACATCATGCATTCTGATCCTCTTCATCTCCACATCCCCTCATATCTGCCCTCTGCTCTTTCAAACTCCTCTCCCCCAAAAATAAAATAAGTTTTAAAGAAAAAAACAAATAAATACAAATTATGGCATGGAAGCTGTAGTGTGACACAGTGAGTCACACAGTACATACTCTTTAGTCCATACATCTTGTAAGTGTTCATCACAATGAGTCATTGGTCTGGGTCAAGGCCTGTGGCTTCTGCTTTATCCTCAGTACTGGACCCTCACTGGGACAGGTCTTGGATATCCTGTTTTTACTTTGCATCATAGAGATGCACCAACTTTCGATCTACAGGTCCAACCCCTTCACATGTTCCAGCAGTTCATAGATGAGGTACCTTTTCCTTATTTATGCAAGTTGACCTACAAAGCACTCTCCTTTCAGAGTTACCTGACCCAATGTTCTTTGTATCAGTTATATTTTTAAAAAGTCACTCACAAAAGCAAAAGGTATATTTCTTAACTAAAGAAATATTAAAATGTAAATATTAAAATTCTTAAACAATTTTTTAAATTTAGATGAATCTAAAGTCCAGCATTTCCTGGGTTAAATTAGTGCACTACTTGAGGATCTGCAATTCAAATAAGTCATCTGAGAAATTGGCCCCATAACTAGTGACGTGCTGCTTAACTGAACAGATCTCCAAACTATCCTAACAGATTTCTTTCTTTCTTTGTAGAATTATTTCCATCTGGTGCTTAGATATTAAACCTGGAATATGGAAAGGCTCTCCCCTCTCACCCTGTTTGACTTCAAAATGCTGGCAAAGAATTTCCATGGTCAATGAATTGAGTGTTATAATTTTGAACTTAACTATGTAGTTGCAAGATGAAACTTTTTAAAGTGGTAAATATCTAAAGTGGTGGGGTTTCCTATGGACTTTCTAGAGTGCTCATTATTTATTGGGGAGCCTTCAAACATGCTGTGTGAAAAGAATAAAACTTTCCTTAACTTTTTTTCAAGTTATGCATATTGAAACAAATTTATGGAGAGTGTCATAAGCCATACTGAACATTTTAAATATGCTTAAATTTGCACATCCAAAACTTTGAAGAGCTGAAAAATGTATGCATGCAGGTCTTTATATAGATTTAAGTAAATAGCTATTTGCATGCACGTAAATGACCCTTGAAACTGACAGCGATTTCTTCCTAAAAAATTTAAGGTCCTGAAAAATAAATAATGTCTAACTTTTAAGCATGGCAACATTTTTCATGACTTCTTGACTGGAAAGCACAGAGTTACTTCTAAGAAACATAATTGCTTCCAGAAATTTTTAAACCACTAAGAGAATGTTTATATGAAATGAGCAATAGTCACAAGGAGTGAATAAACCCATTCCTACGCACATGGCAGTGCAGCCCTGGCACGCACAAGAACTGCAGGAGACCCATATGCAGGACACATCACTAGGCTCAGCTTCTTCCTGCTTGCTTTAGTCTTAATACCTCTCCATTCTTCTACCATGCCATAGCCAAATGTGCCCAGTTCACCTTCCCAAGTCTTCACACTGGTTCCTGTCGTCCCATCATTTCTCTTATTTATAAGTTTCATCCTTTCTTCACATTGTCACTTGCTCATTTGCTTCCTTTGATCTCCTTTCAGCATTGATCTTCCTTGATGTTCTGCAATTATTTGATGCTACGAAGCAAGACAGTATACACCCTGTACTTCACAGCTAATGATAAAAGGGACTCTGAGTTAATACGTAGAACGTGGAACTATTTTTCATCTCTGCTCCATTCACATCTAACTCTGAAAAACATCTGAGGTGGGATATGTTGTTCCAAAGGGTCTTGCCATGCTAGACTCTTTATCTCAGACAATTAGCAAAGATACCAAAGAGTAATAATAAAAGTATAAATCTATCGAAAGAGAGAATAAAAGTGGAAGTAAAATCTGCAGGTCGAAAATAGACTTAGAAAACTCATGCTAAACATGATGGAATTCTTTTCTGAGCGTTTTTAAAAATGCATTTAGGAGATAGAGCAGCCCATTGCTGGGGTAGGGAATAGGGTTACTTCCTTACCCTGACTGATAGATGGTCTATGATATAACTTTGGACCATTGGCACATTCATGGATCACACATCCCATACTTCTAAGCATCTGTGAGACTTATTATGCATACTCATGAGAAGGTAGATACAGACTTTCCCCTGGCAGGTCACTTTAAGGTCAGATCAGTCTTAAATTAGTTTGAGCCATATTCTGGCTTAAGCTTGCCTTGCTTATATTAATTTTGACCATGAAGTACCTGACCCCCAAATTACCCACAGGAGAAGAGGTACTGAGTGTTGCCCCTCAAAGAGGAGGAGACAAAGGAAAAGTGCCCCCAGTAATGGACTGTGCCTACAGTTACATACTTCAGGTTCACACAACTTGGAGAAAAAAAAAAAAGAATATACAGCTACCATATGTCAGTCTTCATTTCATTAATGTACAAAGAGATGGAAAGACTGACCAATGATTTGACCATTCTGTAATATGTACATCTATTACATTATTGCACTGTACCTTGTAAATCTGCACAATTAAAACAATTAATAATAAATAAATTTTGATAGAAATCATGAATCATGAGTAGTGCTCAGAAACATCTGGGGGAGTCTCTAAAGCTTCTCAGAGCAGCTAGAACTCAGCAAGACTTAGCCACCTGATCCAAAAACCCCCAAACACAACAGCTCTATTAATTAAGTGAGAATCTTCCATAAAACTTTAAGATACCATGGGATAGATTTTTATAGTTCCCCACCATGCAAAATATTACTGTCCGAATTCAGAGCCAGTATGCAAAGCTTTCATCTAAAATTTAAGAGAAACAAAACAGAAATGCCCATTACAGTTTACAGAAAAAAATCACAGTGTGTGCTTCTGGCTCAAAGCAGCAAACAAAAAGATCTGTGTGGAGGAGTGATTGATGTAGCTGTTTTGTATCGTTCATACTCCAAGGCAACAGAAAGAAAGCAAGGAGAATTTAATTTCCTCTGATTAAAAGTTGCATTTTCTTTTCTTTCTCTTTCTTCTTTTTCCCTGCCATCTGCCTTCCACATCAACAGCCCTCCCCCGAGTTTCTCCATTTGTACCCTGGTGGCAGAGATTCAGAAGAAAGGTGCAGTCTGATTATTTGGGTGGTCTGAGTAAATCTTTAGTCTTTGGCTAACCTCTCCTTATACTGGAAAGTGGCCAAAAATCTGCAGTGCTAGGGAGAGTCACTTTGAAAGGCTGCAAGCCTACATCTGGGTGCATGTCAATACAGTTCTCTTGGTTTAGTAAGAAAAAGTGAACAGTAACTTTCCAGCCAGAACAACAACTATTCCTCCCAATCTCAAAATGCACCCTTGTATAAGCTGTTTCTCACCAGTTATAACGTTCCTTTATTTCACTTTATGGCTTTAGGTATCCTAATAGCTAGGCCAAAAAACTTGTCATTCTAAAGAAACTACTCCATCCCACTTGGATTTCCTTTGTTCATTCTCTTACACTCACAACATTTCATTAAGCACAGGTTCAAAACTAGAGAGGATTTTCTTTTTGTATTTCAGTATAATTTTAAGAACGATACATAAAAATCTCTCCCTATAGCACCTTCTTTATTACAACATTAAATTACATTCAGATTTATTCTGAAAGACCAGTTGTATTTTTTTAATTAAAAGGAGAAATAAAATCTCTTTTTTCCATAAGTAGGCACACAAAGAATTCAGGAGTTATTTCTCCCAATAATAACTTAACAAAAGAGGTTTAAATCCACGGGATTAGAGTAAGGATTAGAAGGGAAATCACCTGCACAGTAAGAATACATTATCACAAAAGTTCAATGGGGATGTATCTTTGGGTACCTGGCAAAAGCTAATAAAAATATCCACAGGTAATAGTGATGCTAGTATCATTTCAGTAAAAATAACCCAAATTGCTGCCAGAAGACAAGGTTCTAAATCCACTTAGGCTCATCAGTGCAGGTCTGGAAATTTCTAATAAAAAGCTGCATCAAAGGAAGGTTGAAACGCTTTGTGCAAGATCAAACTTGTAAAATTAAACTCAAGCTGATGCAATTTTTAAAAGTGACAGATTCCCACTGTTCTGATCTTTTAGCTCTTGAGAACATTCTTGACTTATTATATGTCAGGTTGGGCAACAAGTAGGAAAATGGATATTATACACAGAAGACTTGCAGGATATAACCAGCT
This sequence comes from Sigmodon hispidus, assembly GCA_004025045.1. Lineage (NCBI taxonomy): Eukaryota > Metazoa > Chordata > Mammalia > Rodentia > Cricetidae > Sigmodon > Sigmodon hispidus. The sequence continues at coordinate 123,608 of PVIH01002850.1, forward strand.
TCCATTGGTGTGCAGCTCCTTGTGGAAATCCTCAGGCATGAAAAAGTGATCAGAATGGTACTGGAAAAAATAAACACTACACTAAAATGATAAACATATATATACATATATTTATTATGTGGGTTAAAACAACTAAATAAACCTTGCTGTTTAAATTAAAAATTCCAGAAGAAATAATATACCCAAAAAAGAGGACATTGCAACTTCACATTTGAAGTTTTATTTTATTCTGTTTGTTTGTCTGTCTGTTTCTTTCTGTGCACGCACATGCAAGTGTGTGTGGCTGCACATGGAGGCCACAACAGGGCACTGGAGTACCTGGAGCTGAAGACAGATATGAGTCACCCACTATAGGGATGGTGAGAACCAAATGTAGATCCTCTTTATAATCAGCAAATGCTCCTAACCTCTGAGACATCATTGCAGCCTCTCCCCCACCACCCCGGCCCCAGGCTTTCATTGGAAACATTTTCTAGGTTTTTAATCTATTTTTTCTATAACAAAACAGGGCTAATCTGACTAAGCTACAGAAAGAGTAAGTTCAGGCAATATCAGACTGTTGTGTTAAAGAATCACAAACTTTTACATTCAAATGTACTTCTACATTTTTGAGTCTTTTTATTGGAAATAGACTTCTTTCAAATAATATATTCTGATTATAGCTCCCCCCCCTCACAATTTCTATCAGATTCTGCACTGCCATATCCACCCAAAACTGTACACTTTCTTTTTCTCTTTCAAAAGATATAAACAGGCATCTAAAATCATCATCATCATGGTGATAACAATTAAAAGGAAGAAATTAAAAACAAACCAAAATAGAACAAAACAAACAAAAGAAAAAAAGCCAAATAAAAAGATCAATAAACACAGCTATACACAGAAACACTTTCAGACCCACAGGAATCCTATGAAATTACAAACCAGAAACCATAATATATACACAAAAGACAGTTGACCTATGTGATGGCTATTCTTGGTTGTCAGTTTGACTATGTATGAAATTAACTAAAATCCACAAGACTGGGTGCAACCCGTGAAGAATTTTTCTTAATTGAAACATTAAAGTGGGAAGAGTCACACTTCATCCTGATAACTTTTGAGGTGAGGAGACACACCTTAAATCAAGTCACACCTCCTGCTGGCCGTCTATATAAAGGTCATGGAATAAGAATGTTTGCTTTCTCCTTCCTGTTTACTCTCAATCTGGCTAGCAGCTCCATTTCATTCCTGACATTAGAACCTACTTCTTCAGGATTCCAGCATATACTGAAGACCAGCTGAAATCCAGCCTCATTGACTAAATAACTGCTGTATTCTTGAACTTTCTGTTAATAGGCAGCCATTGCTGGACTAGCAGGACCACAGCCAATAAATCATTCTAATAAATCTCCTTTATACATGTAAAGATACATAAATAGAAGATATAAATGATAGATAGATGATGATAGATAGATTATAGATAGATGATAATCATTTCTGTTCCTCTAGAGAACACTAACTAATACAACATGTAAAGGTAAATGAATAAATAAATAAATAAATAAATAAATAAATAAATAAATATTCCTTACAAAGCATTTTGAGCCAAAGAACCTCATGGTCGATGACAGGGCCAGAGTAGTCTTCCATAGTAGGGAACCTATAGGAGAACACCCCAATTGCTGGTGTCAGGAGCATATTGTGAAGGCTGCACACATTTCAGCAGACCAATAAGTAGCAAGTGAGGCAGGAACTAGGAGTACATATAAACGTCAGAAGCCTTCTTTTGTCCTGCCTCTCACCCTTACCACTCCAAGCTTCCACAGCAGCCTAACATAGCACCATCACCTGGGGAGGTGGTACGCAAACCAGGAGCCTCCTGGAAACATTTCATATTCAAACCATAACATTGTGACTCTAGCCCCCAAAGGATCAGACCCCCTTATCACATGAAATGCATTCGATTCAACTCCTTGTTCTAAGACCTTTTTTTCGAAAATTCAGCTTTATTCTTTAGTAGTTTGTGAGCTGAGCAAGCGATTTAACTTCTTTTCCATTGGAAAAGAGTCTCCTGTCATATAATACATCCTGACTACAGTACATCTTCTTTCCACTCCTCTAAGCTTCCACCTCCCAAGACTCTTAATAGTGCCAACATTGTTCAAAAGTCTAAGTCTAGAGTATATACCAAAGCTGTCGGTAATGTCTTAACTGTAAGTGACTACAAAATAAGTTGTGAAATTTAATATGCAATGGTATACACAAAATATTCCTATTAAAGATGGAAGCAGTCTTATCTTGTTAGGCCATGCTCAGTGGATTGTTCTGGGAGTGGATTGTTCTTTTTTGAGGTGGGAACAGAGAAGGAACTGCTATGGAAGAGAGGGGAGGTAGGGAGAGAGAGACTGAGAGAAGGAAAAGGAGGGGAAACTGAGGCTGGGATTTAATATATGAGAGAAGAATAAAGGTTTTTAAAGATAAAAATTTAAAAATTCAAGTGGAGCTATTGGAGTAGAGCAAGAAAGTTTGGACAAAACAATAATGAAACATGTCATATAGCACCTTGTCCATGGTCCCATGTAGGAAATCCAACCCTGCTACACATTATCCGACCACGCGCTCTACTCAGATATTTTGGTAGATACCTAAGTGACAATATAACTCATCACCCACATAAACGCCAACCTAGAACCACATGTGGATATCAGCATCTGCTTCAAGCTCATGTTGTAACCAGGCTGATTTACACATGGTTGCTATATCCTCTAAGCACCCATGACGCTGACTCAGATAAAAACACTTCTGTAGGCACCCCCTTTCTGTTCTGTCTTTTAAAAATAGGCGCTTTCAGATGACATTGTAGTTTTACACCTTGAATCTTCTGATAGATGGTATTTAAAGCACCTTTCTGATTGGTCCCCTATGCACATGGTTCAGTTTCTCCTTCTTGTCACTAACCCATTCAACAGTTATCATCTTAGTGCATCACTCTTCATCATGCATTCATGTTCCCTTCTTGTACAAAATGAATGTGTGTGAGAGAGTGTGAGAGCGTCTCACTGTAAGCTTAGCCAATCTCAACTGAAGTAACTGTGCCACACCTTGAATATTCTGTTACTGAAATTCCCCTCACTAAATTAGATAACTCATTTCTTTACATTCAACCTCATTCAGTTTTGAGAAAACAGGTAAAATTCATACAAATTCTTTTCCAAATGTAGAATAAACCACATAAAAATCAATTCTGTATGGAGTCTTCCCCTCTTAAACCTCATGAGTATCATTTTACATGTTCATTTTTCTTCTTTTTTATTTATAAAATAAAGGTTTTTTTAATCCATGTATCCCCTTGCTCCTCCTTCCTTCCCTCCTCCCAATCCCTCACAGTCAGTCTTCAGCTTTCTCCTCCCCTCCCCAAAAAGGGCAAGAAGTCCCATGGTGGGTCAGCTCTCTATCACCATTTTTGCCCTCCAAAAATCCTTCTCAAATTTTCTATTAAACAAGGTTTGAACATTGTGGATCTTCTCAAGCATAAATCTCCAACCTCTCCCAAAATCTGTTCCAAAGGCCTAAGCACCATGTGGTCTAACAAGCCCTCAGTTAAGGTTTCCACTTCCCAGATGGTTCCAGATTTGTGTCAAGTGGACAGACCCTAGCCAGCACACTCTACCTTCTTCTAGTCATACTTGTAGTGGAGTGTCTAGCCATGCCAACTGGCTAAGAGAAAAGGATAAAAGCTTTCTAACTGCAAAAGAGAAAAAACTGGGTTGTTGTTTTTTGTTTTTTTTTTAACAAGTTGACCTGTGTAGAAAATCTACTAAAATACATACACTGAGTTTCTATCTAAAAGAAATAATCTTTGGAAATGAGTGATGTACCTAAGTAGTGGAGCATTGCCATACACTTTCTATATTTGATCTACAGAAATCTAATATAACAGGCAGAAATCAAACTCTTCAGAAATATCATTAAGAAGAGCATCAAAATACAGGAAATGTTTAAGTAAGAGTGACCAAAAATATGATTTATCCATGGAAAAAATATATTTTTAGATGTTATGAGAATTTAAAGAAGGCCTAAATAGAAGTGTATTCTGTTCTTGGGTCAGAAGAATCCATGTTGTTGACATTAAAATTTTGCTCAAATTTACCTATAATTCAATGCAAGCTGAATAAAAGTATTAGATTTGGGGGTAAATTTATAAACTGCTTGTTAAAGTTATGAGGCAATGCTAAATAATTAATATAACCAAAACAAATATCCACATGAGGAAGAATGAAGCTAAATCTCAACCTCAAATACCACTTACAAAAATCAACTCAAATGTATAACCTGAATTCAGGAAGTTCCCAAAGCAGAAGGAAGGTGAAACAGTCAGGATAGTGGAATAACTGTGGGAATTAGGGTTCGTTAACCTAGGTAAGTCACGCATGACAGACAAAAGGCATTGACTCTACACAAGTCTAGCTTAGTGTGCCAGTGTATGCATGGAGTTCCTTACAGGAGCATTGGTGACCCACTGGCAGCTTTTTCACTGAAAATTCCCACTGCCAGCATGAGTGACATTGTACAAAAGCTGCATCCTTAGGGCTGCCTGCCTAACTTGCAGGCAGATCCATTCAAGTTTCTCTGCTATAGATTGTTTGCTTCTCTTAGTCCTTGGGAGAGACTTTGTGAATTCTGGGATCTCAGCTTCCAGAGCCTCGTAAGTGTCTTGAACTTTCTTACTTAAGCTTCTCTCCTCCCTGCAAGAGGTGTGTTTCCATTTAGGGAAAATAGCTACACAGCTTGCATGAGTGTGGACATAGAAGAAAAGACCTCAAAATTACAAGAAGCAAAAGCAAAACTATATAGATGTTTCTGCACAGCACATGTATTACACAAACTCTCATTAGCATATAATGAAAACCTGGAGCCAGATATTGAAGAAAAGCTGGAATATCAGAAAGAAGAAACAGACCACAGGCAATTCTCACTCAGCTAATTCTCGAAACCAGTAGGGTAAATGCTATGCTCTTCAAGGGTCCTCAACCTGACTGGTCCCTTCTACAGAATCAATGAAGTTCTACCTTCTTCTGCCTTATATATCTTCCCCACACAGCTGTTTTACTTCCTGGTTCAGCTCTGTATCATAATCCTAGAGTTAGGATTAAAGGTGTAAGCAACTATTGTTCAGCTGTTAGGCCTTGAACTCACAGAAATACAAAAAGATCTCTGTCTCCTGAATGACAGTATTAAAGTCTCCAGTCATCACTCTCTGACCTTCATGGCTTGAATATGGGTGATTTGTTCTCTTATATCCCAGGCTGATTTTATTAAATATATAATATATCATCACACACATGAAATAATCAAATGAAGAAATAATCTACAGAATTACATCAGACAAGGTGGTCATATCCAGAATAAGCAAGAAACTGCAAATTAAAAAAAGAAGAAAAACAAATGAGGAGTATCCTACTTTAATAATTGGTAGTGATGGGTGCTAGAAAGATGGCTCAGTGATAAAGAAAGCTTGCTGCTCAAGAAACACTGCTGTTCCTACAGAGTTTCCAGCACTTTCATCAAGAAGCTCACAACTACCTACAAAGACCCAAGTCATCCTCTGGCCTCTTTAGAAGCACACACACATTTGGCATACACACAGAAACCCAGGCATATGTGTAAATAAAACATTGAATTGGCAATAAGGTTAAGGAGACACTATTCAAAAGAAGACAAATAGCTGACATAAATAAAAATAAATTTTCACCTTCACTAATAATAAGAAAAATGAAAATTAAAACCACAATAAAATCTCTCTCCACCCAAATAAGAATGGCAACTTTCAAAAAGTCAGAAGATAACAAGCTGCTAAGGATATGTAAGAGGAAACAGAACCCTGGTATATCTTAGTAAGAATGAAAATTAGTGGTAAAGTTAGGAAAAACAGTATGAAGGTTCTTCAAAACATCTACCATGTTATCTAGAAACTGGACCACACTACAAACATCCACAAGAAAATGGCATCACTATGTCAAAGAGACATCAGCATTCCTATGCCCACTATCACAACAGCTTAAAAAACTGAAACAACCTAAAGGTCTAAGACCTGATGAATGCTTTAAAATACATGCAAAATAGGCTGCTATTCATCCATGATAAAGAATGAAATTTTAACATTTGTACTAACATGAATAAAACCATAGACCACTATTACAAACCAAGTGTGCTATTTATACAAAACAAATTCTACAAATTTTTACTCATATGTGGAATAAAAAATGTAGCTCTCCTGTCATTGAGAGTAGAATGGTGGTTATTAGAGGCTAAAGACAGCAGTAGTATAGAGATGGAAGGAATCAATCAATGGATAGTTGTGAGTTCCAGGTAGACAGAAGGGAGTTCTAGAGTTTGTACCGTGACATATTGTGATTGGTTAATAAACACTATGTGTTTCAAAACAGTGTGAAAATGGATTTTGCAATATGAAAGGTATATGAGCAAATAAATGTCTAAACTTATTAAAATATTATTAAATATGCATATGCATTGAAACATTATATACCACACAGCAAGCATTTAAAATTTTTCTGTTCATAAAACCGAAAAAATATTAAAATAAGATAGTGAACACAATTTTTGAAAAGACAATGTAGAATGACCACTTATAAAGCCACAATAATTCAGATAATACTAAGTCACCATGATAATACAGACTGCAAATCAAAGGAACAAATGAAAAGACTCCATGGATGTGAACTCATCTACATTGGCAATAAACTCTGAGAAAGATGTAAGAATCAAATTCATAGGTCTTTCAAAAATAATGCTAAGAAAATGTAATGTTTATAAGCAAGATATAAACTTTGATCTGTATAGCCCAAAGTATATAAAAAAGTAAACCAAATGGTTCAGAGAACTTAAGCTTAAATCTATAGTAATAAAATATATTAGCAAAACACTTTTTAAATGAATGATTTTGAATTAGACAATATTCTTTTATACTACAATAAAAGGCCCAGTATATAAAAAGTGATTTTACATCAAGAAAATAAAAAAAAATCTTCAAAATATTGTTAAGTGATTCTTGCCTCAAATTTACAGAGACCCACTTGCCTCTGCCTCCCAAGTGCTGGGATTAAAGGCACGTGCCACCATACCCAGTTCAATAAATGATTCTTATAAAATCCTAAAGAATATATTTTTAAAAAGTATCTTTTACATACAAACAAAATCCCCACCATACAGGAAATTAGCAAGTGCTTTTGCATAAACTTGACCATGAGTATTAAAGACTTCTGCAATCAAAATTATAAATTAGGAAAAAAAGTTTAAAAAATTAGAAAATTTAAATATGGCCTTGTTTGTGAACCTATAGAGTCCTATAAAGATGCCATGGTGGAGTCAAATATCGATATTTCAGTGGCATTCTTCACATCAAGAGCAAAGAAATCTTCAAGTTCATGTGAAAACATAAACAATCCTAAATAGCCAAAGAAATCATGTAAAAAGTAATGCAGCAACTCTGGAGGTCCCCTGCCTTCAAACTATATCACAAAGCTATATTAACAGAAACACAAAAAGACTGGCACAAAACAGACATATATTTCAAAGAATAAAATAAAATATTCCAAAACAAGCCCAAATAGTTATAGCCATCTCATTCCTGACAAAAATTCCAAAACATACATTGATGGGGGGGGATCTATAAAAAGTGGTCCTGCATAAAATCAGATGTACATCCTTTCATCCTCTAAAAAATAATAATAATAATAATAACAAAAGTAGACCCAAAACCTTAATGTAAGCCCTGAAGTTTTAAAAGTACACTTTAACACTTTAACATAAAAATAACACTTCAAGGTCTAAGTGTAAGTAAAGATTTTCTGAAAGGAAATGTAAATGAAAGCTACACTGAGATCCCGTCTTATTTCCTTACAATGACTGTTGCATAAAGAGGGAGAGTAGAGAAGTGGATATCCTGATAGAGGAAGCCACTGTGGGTTAAAGAGAAACCTGGTACTAGGGAACACCCAAGAACCCACAAGATGAGCCCAGCTAGGACTCCAAGCAATAGTGGAGAGGGTGCCTAAATTGGCCTTCCCTATTATTACATAAATGACAACCCTAATTGCCATTATAGAACCTTCTTCATCCAGTGCAGTAGGATTCAGGTGTTACCCAAGGAAGTGTTAGTGACCTTTGCGAATCCTAGTGACCTTAGAAGATCCAGCCCCTAGTGGGGCATGGTCAGGATCAATCAAGACCTGGAAACACCAACTTGCCTTCCTGTTTGTTCCTGCCTTTCTCTGGGAAAAGACCTAACATCTAGCGCAGAAGTTCTGACTCTCCTAGAATTGTATTAAGGATACCTTGTATTTGTGAGCACTTGTTTAACCCTTTAATAAATATTAATCTTTATATGATATATTGCATTTGAATAATTTTGACAATATCTGGTGCCCAATGTGGGGCTGGATCTTCTGAGGTCACTAGAATTTGCCAAGGTCATTAACTCTTCCATGAGTAACACCTGAATCCTACTACAACCCAGCAGCTGATGATAGCAGATGTAGAGATCCATAGCTAAACACCGGATTGAGCTACTCATCTAGCTGAAAAGGAGGAGGAGAGATTTCATGAGCAGAGGTATTGGAATCATGATGTCCCCATGGAGTAGGCTGTCCCATGCTATTGGGAGCTTGCAGACTCTGAAATGACAGCTGACAAATCTTCATGGAACAGAGCTGAACCCTCTGAATGTGGATGACATTTGAAAGGCATGGGCAGTTTCTGGAGCCTCTTGCACTTGGACCAGATTTTATCCCTGGTGTATGAACTAGATTCTCCAAGACCATGCCTTGCAGGGGGTGGGGGAGCTATGCCAAACCGAATTGACGCACCTTGGGATTTCTTTTCCTCTCTGGGGAGTGAACAGGGGAGGCTGGGGAAGATTGGGAGAAGGGCCCTGGAGGAGGAGCAGGGGTTGATATGGGGAATAAATAAATATAAATAAATAAATGGAATGGGGGAAAGAACGGCTGTTCCAAAAATATAAGCAAGTATAGGTGGTGATGTACGCAGGGATAGGAGAGTCTTTATTCAATGTTTGTGGAAATGTCAATTTATTCAGTCATTATGGAGATAGGTACAAAGGTATACAGCAAAGAATTAAAAATATAATTTTCATATCATCTGGCCATGATACTCCAGGGCATAGAACCCAGGGCAGCATACTATATAGATACCTGGTATCTATTACAATCACAAAACTACAGAATCAGCAAAATAGCTATCTATGAATGACTGAATAAAGAGAGTGTGTACCATGCTTCCAATGAAATTTTATTTATCCAAGAAGAAGAATAAATTTCTGTCATTTGGGGGAAATGAATAAAATTAGAGATCATTGTGTTAAGTGAAATTAGCCAGGCACACAAAGAGAATCAACAATATTCTCTCATTTTTGTGATATAGTGAGGGAAAAAAAGAGCATAAAAACAGGGAGTAAAGACATTAAAAATATGCTTGATAACTCTAGCCAAAGAGGTAAATAAATATTATAATAATATCCAACTGTCCATCTATTAGAAAGGTCAAATTTAAGATGCATGACCAATAAGCTCCTGGAGTTCAACTGAAGATACAAAACGAAGGAGGGATTACAGAAGCCAGGGGGTTGAGATCATGATGGGAAAAACCACAGATACGGTGATATACATTTAATAAAACTAATCTGGAGTATCAGAGAGTCAACCACAGAGCCAAGCTATGAAAGTGGTAACCCATACCTTTAATCCTAGCTTTAGGAATGTTGAAAGAGGAAGTTAAGATAGCTGGCCAGAGGAAGAGAAGTGAGGGTTTCAGCTTTTCTCGATGCTTCCTTGGTGGGCTGAGGATAGAGAAGTAGTAATCAGAGATTTCCTGGAGACAGGCCTGAGGAGTTGGTGGTGAGAAGTGGCTGTGGTTTATTTCTCTATCACTCTGATATGCCAGCATTTCCCCAATATCTGGCTCCGAGTCTTTGTTACACTTTCGAATAGAATTCATACCATACTCAGAGTCATCTGACACAAGCTAGTGGAAGCTAGCTTGTTTAGCAGCAGCGGGGGAGCCTGTGTAAAACTGATAGACCCTGTGAATGACAGTTGTGTGTCTTGATTTGTTTGTGGGGCCCCTAGAAATGGGACCAGGACTTCTCCTGGGTACATGAACTGACTTTTTAGAGCCCAGTGCCTATGGTAAAATACTTTATTTAATCTTGATGCAGTGGGGAGGGGCTCAATCCTATCCCAACATAGTATACCAAACTTTATTGACTCTCCAATGGAGGTCTTAACCCCAATAAGGAGTAGATGAGCAGGTGAGGGAAGGGTGAGGTGGGAGAGCAGAAAATGGGAGGGTGGGGGAACAGTGGTTGGTATGTAGAATGAAAAGAAAGAAAGAAAACAAAAGATAGAAAAAAAGATGAATGGCCAAATGTTAAGTATGATGTGGTGAGACTAGCATTTTCATCTGATGCTTAAATAATAAATAGTATTCGAAATAGTAAAACTTTTCTGGAAAGCATCATAAACAGATTTTGTGTGTGTCTGTGTCTGTGTGTCTGTCTTGTGTGCACTGTACATGACCTAGCCATTCTACTCCTAAATATTTGCCCAAAGCAATTAAAAGATATCTTCACACAAAGGCTTGCACATGAATGTTCTTAGCAACTTTATTACTAACAGCCAAGCAAACAAGTAAAACAACCAACAAGCCTACTGCTGACAACAGATATGTAAAACAACATATCCAAGTAATAGACTAGTAATCAATTATAAATGAATGTTCCATTGATATGTGTAATACAGTGCTGAATCTCAAATTATTCTGAATAATCAGCCATACTAAAATAAATACATATTGTAACTCCATGTATATAATTCAGTAGCATACAGTAATAGAAAGACCATTCCTTGTTTTCATATTTCTTAGCTACCTTCCACAAATATCTCCCTCCCATCTTTTGCATGAACTCGACCTGGTGCACCTCTCTTGGAATGGGCAGCAATTCTGGTTAACATGTTTGAAAACACAAAGGTATGGACAATTACCTCACAGTGACCCTGCAGAAATGATTGAGACACTTAGCTACAAAGAATTTCAATACCAAAATAAATAATGACAATAATAATATTAAAACATTAAAAACACTATTTTATCTAGCCATGAAAGCCAAACAAAAGCTGGAGCAGGAGAAAGACCTTCCCTGAAGAAGATTGCCATGTCAATTAAAAAATGAATGAGATAATCATAAAGTACCACTTTCTATCTTTAATATAATAATGGTATTAGGGGAAATCAATAACTGGTAAATATATATATATATATATGGTTTAACAACATTACATTTTGTTTTCTTTTGAACTGAAATATATGTCCTGGAGGGAGGAGAAAGACTATAAGACTAAGAAAGCCAGCACATTTTAACAGGCTCAAGCAGCTTGTAACGCTCTGCAGTCTGGCTGTGAAACCAGTGGATAACCACAGTGGGAATTGGAGTCTAGTGGAGCTGCCCACAGGAAGTTAAGCAAGAAGATGTAGAGATGCAGCTCTCAAAGTCATCACCCATACCTGGGTGAGCATTTCCGTGGTGCAGCTGCCTTTGAGTCATCCATACTCCCGATAGTAACCTCAATATCCTCCCTGATTTAGCAAGCTAGGATTGGGTAGAATGCTTTCTCTGTCATTACTGCCTGATCTAGTTTAAATAGATATTTGCTCACATCGCTCCAGAAAAGTCACACATCAATTTTGTATTTATTTTAGAAACATTATAAGAAACTTCTTTTGCCATTTCTTATCCATACCTATTTCCCTCCTATTTATTTTGCATGAATTGAACCTGGCATGCTTTTTTAGGGATGGGTAGCAATTCTGATTAACATATGTGAAATTATAAAGGTATGGTAGCACTTTCCAGAGGAGAATTTCCATGATATAAAGCAAGGATAAAGAAGTCATTGACAAGTCCTGCTCTACTGGGAAATAACTTAGACGTCTGTTTCAAACTGTTTTCACAAATAGAGACACATACACAGGAGTTGACAAAGATGCTTTTATTCTGTTTCCTGGGGCTTTTGTGCTAATGACAAGGGTGGGTATAAAATGTTCTTCAATTTCTACACATCTTCTAAAATGGTGTGGAAGTAGAGAGGTTGGTAACATTCATCTTTATTCAATTTTTTTGTCTTGGCAGCTGGTATTTCTCCATTTTACAGAAACAAAAACAAATTGAAAGAAGACTCAAACAATGCGGATATGATTTCAGCAGCTAAGTGTGCAATTTGGACATTTCACCTTTAGCAATTTCGGTATTAGTCTATTTCAATTAGCTAGGGAGATATCATTTTATATAGCTCCAGGTGGAAAGAGCAGCAGAATCCCTCCAGTGATTGAAGCTGTTCTCAGTATTCTGCCAAAATTTTGAATACATATCTTTTCCTCTCTCCATTAGCAGCAAAATGCCTAGGGGAATAACACTCTATGTAAATCATAGATTGTTATTGTTATACTTAAAATCCATTCTTAGTATTAATTTTGTAATTAAAGCTATAAACTACTGAAAGGTTGCACTGGGCATTATTAAAAGAAAGAAATGAAATAGTCATTTTTTAAGTAAGATCATGCTACATTTTTCTTTTTTATTTATAAAATAAAGTTATTTTTATCCACGTATCCCCTGGCTCCCCCTTGCTTCCCTTACCCAGTCCTCCCAGTCAGTCTTTAGCCTCCCCCTTCCTTTCCCCTCCCTCAAAAGAGCAAGAAGTTCCAAGGTGGGTCAGCTCAGTGTGGCGCATCGACTCCAGACAAGTCCAATTTCCTCATCCTAATGTCATGACTGGGTTAGGTGTCCCTCTGAAGGGAATGGGCTCCGAAGTGACTGTCAGTGCACAGAAACACAGTCTGATCCCTCCCTTCGAGGACCCACATACTGCCCATGCCAATTGACAGTTGTCTACCCTTGGAGAGTGAGAGTCTAGCTCCTTTTCCAAATGGTTCCCCAGTGGCTGTTCTTGATTCAGTGAGCTCCTCAGAGCCCCAGCCAGCCATCATTGAGAATTTTTCTCGTAATCCCTACCCCCTTGTTCATACAAACTCTCCACCCCCACTCTCAGCTGGATTAGGAGCTCAGCGCAGTGCTCAGCTAAGCTGACATATTGTAAAACTTCTGAAGGAAATAAAATTCACTGATTTTTGGTGTATTTATTTTATTTTAGGCTTATTTTTGGTGACAGGATCCCAGTATATCGCAGGTTTGCTTTGAACTTGATCTGTGACCAAGAATGACCTTGAGTTTGTGACTTTCCTGCTTCTACAGCAAGAGCTGAGATTACAGTGAGCTACTTGCTTATGAATATTTGGGGAACTAATTAAATAACAAGGAATTTCAGATTCTTGCAATCATTTTACTAAGCTTTCCCTACAATAGGAAGATCGTGTTCCTGTTGATTGTCTTTCTTATTGATCCTATTAATATTTGAATGTTTGGCTGTAGCTAATTAGTTTTCATAAGATGTTAGTTTGTTAATCTGAAATTTTTATTTTATTTTATTCATTAAGTAGAAGAAATAACTTTGCAGGAAAGATGATGAAGTCACATGAAAAACTGTGACAAGGGCAAGGTATGGGATGTAAATAAGCAACGATGTAATGGCAGAGTTACCAATCTGTTATATGAACAGCAAGAAAGACAGAGCTAATGGGGTGAGTGTCAGATCCGGGATTAGATAGTACAAATAGTGGGCAACAGGTCAAGATGGATACAGATTTATACCTAATAAAAGACCCTAAAATCAGCTGAGCACATGTAGTTTAATAAAGAACTTGTCTAGCCTCTATTCTGGCTTCTTGGTATGGATTTCCTGAGTGGCAGGAATATCTTTATTATGAATATATGGTGGTTAACATCCTGGTAGTTTTATAAATTTAGGAGAGCATTGCTCATAAGAATTCAAGGGAGAACAGAGGGTTGGAGACTGATCTTCACCTGGCCACCAGGGACTGACTCAACCTTGCCTATGTAAATGAACGCTTTGTAATCACTGTTCTTCCCTCCCTTTCTCTCTCTCCCTGCCTTCCTTCCTTTTCCCCTTATTTCTTCTTTCCTTTCCTTTCTTCCATTTTTGAGTGTGTGTGTGTGTGTGTGTGTGTGTGTGTGTGTGTGTGTGTGTGTGTGTGTGTATGTTTGTATGCATGGGTGTATGTGCTATGGTGCTCATGTGGCATATATGAAAATAATTTAGAGGAGGAGAACATGAAATTGGGAAGGAGTAATTGGATTATGGTACAGGGGAAGTTGGAGGAGGGAAATGAGGAAATGGATATTATCAAAATACATCACATACATATATAAAATTCTCAAAAGATACAGAAAAATTCAAAACAAAACATACACTTACAAGTCTTTGTTTCAAGGTGGACAAGATAAAACTCAAAGCAGGTCTGCCTGGAAAGACTATGTTAGAGCTACAATTACAGTCTTTCAAAATTTGTCTGTCCCTTTATTTCATACACTTACTTATCAAGTTTACATGCTGTTTCCCAACTTCATTCAGCCAAAGTCTGTGTAGTCTTCAAAGTTCCATTACCTGTATAAGCTTTTTTAAATATACCACCAGTTATATAGTATATTTCTTCTAAATTGAAGTATTCTCTCCTGGAAAGAGATGAGAAGTTCATAAAGTTTCAGAGGTAAGTAAACATACAGGGCCCAGGAAGTAAATAAAACTTAGAAAGCTTAAGAAGCCACAAGATTCACTAGGTCCCTCTCCAAAGTTACACAAGCTGTAACAATTCCAAGGAAGAGGAGAGTCTTCTACCACTTGCCCTCCCTTGCAAGTTGCAGAGATCTGCAGAATTGCAGGGTTTGTGTAACCTGTGGTGGGGTGGGATTCTCCGCAACGCCAATGCTTTTGAATCACCTATGCTCCTATGAGTAACCCTTCACCTGTGATCTTATAAATGAATCCCAATTAACCTCCCTGGCTCACTTGGCTAGATTTGCATGGAATTGCTTCTATGGGCTGCCACTGGTGTCCTGTCTTGAGTGAAGAGACATTTGTTCACACACACACACACTAGGAAAAGTCACACAACAGTGATTTGGACAACTCTTCCATAGCACCATCTGAAAATAAAAATCACAATATTCCACAGTACATCACGTCCTACCCACCCACTTTCTTGAGTTGTGCATCTTCCTTGATGACTGACATTGTTTTTTTATATACACACATTTCTACTTTAATGGTTTGTCTATAATAGATGTTATTTTAATAAATGTAAGCTATAATTCTAACAATGCACTTTTAAGGCTACACCAATATGGCTACTTTTTTGTACTTTAACTGATTTGATTGGTTTTCTTTTTTAATGCCATTCAAGTGTTCAAAACTTTCTGACACAATCCTACCTTTTTCATGTAAATTCAGTCAAAGAATTCTAATTTTATATGTAGATTTCTTTGTTTTTCTAAAATATCTTTATTATTATGGAGATGATCTCCTTTCCTTTTTTCATTAGCTGGTTGCAATTTTTTTGTCCTGGTTTACTGCCCGTTAATCGGCACATTTATCCTAAGCCTAGAATAAAAGAATCAAAGAGATATGACAATCCATCACAAACTAAAACAAAGAAAGGAGTTATCACAATCATCCTTTTTTTCATGAATGATGTTGGCAGAAATCAAAACAATTGCAAGCAACGTGACTTAACAAATCAAAGCAATTTTTCTGTTTTGCCTTAAAAATTATGTGTTGAATCCAATGAAGCATTCACTCTGAGACACACCTGTAATCTCTCTAATATATGTAAAGGTAATTGTGTGTATAACATGGTGATAACTTGTTGAGTAGTTTAAAGACAGGGACTTTGACTCTTGTCCTTGGTCACAATCAGAAATGCCCTTGGAAGGCATCAATTTACTGTTACAAAACTTGACATCAGGGAAAAACCATTTAGTGCCTGAGAGCGGGGCCCAGGTATAAGAAGAATCAAGAAAAATATCTCAGGAATATGCCTGACAGCCAATAGATTCAAAACTTGGTTTCGCACCAAAAGTTCAGCCAGTAGATTTCAAAGCTTGGGTTTGCACTGAAAGTTTTGGCAACTGTTTCCAAGAATTACTGTTCCCCATACTCCTTTACCCAAACCTGAAATGTGAAGGCATGTAACACCCACTTACATATGCTTTTCTCTGAGCTTGGAGCCAAATTTCTCTGCTGCACCAGAATGGAGGGTTTCGGCCTGGGTTTTCTTGAACCTATCCAAAAGAATAAACTGCCCCTCCTGTGTTTACATCAGAATCCAGCTCCCTGGTTTCTTTGGGGGTCCTTTGACTTGGGTACAAAGCTCACAAGAGATCATAAACACCAGAAGCGTTTAGGGACTTTCTTTCTCAATCTGAGTTCTTGTTAGTATTTTGTTTATTCAGCTTCTCCTTTTATTCAGTTGCCTGGAAGCGGTCCATGAGTCTGTGACTGGAACTTTACTCCTAAAGATGGGGAGGTAGTACCTCATGGGTAGAACAATTGCACTGATCAGATCATCTTCTATGTGTCAACCCAGGAAAACCTTGAGCCCCTAGACAGCAATCCTCAACAGTTACCCATTTCTTGGGATGTGTTTTTGTTAGACAGGAGTTCTGCTGCTTCCTAAACTCATGCCTGTGAATCCTTCCTAAATTTCATCCTACTGGTTGTGTGAGAAATTCATTCTCTCAGTTTATGAAACAAAGGACCTGGAAGAAACTGGTTTATGATGGATTTCATGGCCATTGGTTTTCCAATATCCTAGTCTTCCAAGCTACTGTTCACTTGCAGGGAGAAAGCCTCCTCCATTGTATCTGAGAACCCACACACTTTGCCCTAGTATCAATGGAAATTCAGATATAGAACAAAGTCAAACCTGGGGACAGCTTGCCTAGAGATATAATACATCTTAACTGTAAAAACAAAAGATGAAACTAGCTAGTTTTTATATGGCATACCATATTGTATAAGTCAATTTTTGAATGGCTGATTGATAGCCCTTTTATAATATTATAACATGTGTGTGCATATATGTATATACACAAAATAATATAATCTGCTGAATCTTCTTTTGTGTGTATGTGGTTTTAACACTAACAACAGTGTATTAGATAATCAATAAGGATGCTCATTCTGGGACATGCTAATTCTCCTTTCCCAGCAGTCATTAGTTGTCTGTAGTTTTGTTTTTTGTTTTTTGTTTGTTTGTTTGTTTTTTGGGGTTTTGTTTTTTGTTTTTGTTGTTGTTGTTGTTTTGTTCTTATCTAGCTAAGGGTGGGACTCCATGAAATTTTTCCTTCCCATGTTAACATGTGCATTGATATTGCCATTGATCTGGTCTTGTTTACACAGTCATTTCTAGGAGGTGATGTTTCACAGCTAGCTTCCTGGCATTCTGGCTCTTGCATTCTTCTTTTTCATGAAGCTACCTGAGTTCTAGATGGAGAAACTGTGATATAAATGTATCCATTGGAGCTGGGATTCTCCCTATCTGTTAATTTATTCATTTATTTTTTTAATGGTCTCCACTTGCTAAAAAGAGATACTTCTTTGATTTGGGGTGGTAACTACAATTATCTATGGGTCTAAAAATAAAATTTAGAATGCAGTAAGGAATTATGCTGCTCTAGCAAAGCAGTAGTAGATTCTTTCTAAGAATCATGACCTCACCAACTCCTGGAGAGCTGGTTCTCTTTTGAATACTAGGCATAATTTCCATCCTATTAGTGGGCTTAAGTCCATTAGACAGCTGTTGGTTGCCACAAACATATGAAGTGCACCTTTATGCATATCTCACCATGCTAGTAATTCTCCTGGTTCATGAGTATTGCAGCTGGGTAGTACTATCTAATTGCTCTTACCGTTGATAGCTTTCAGAGTATTTTCTGAAACCCTGGATGCTAGATATCGAGAAAGAGGTTTTCATTTCAGAACCAGTGCTAATCATCTGAGACCTATGTTCTAAATGTATGTTGTCTTCAACAACAGAAACTCAGCCTCAAACCCTGAGAGGGAACCAACAATCTATACTATTTTAGGAGTGATTTGCACCACACTGACCAGTGATTCTTCTCCCAGCACTGTGGTTACAGGCATGCAATTACACTATCTATGTGGATGCTAGGAATCCCAGCACACATCTTCATGCTCATACAGTCAGCACTCTTACCCACTGAGCTATCTCCAAGCCCAAATTTTTTATAATAATAGGAATGAACTATGATTTCAGAACACAAGTAAAAGTTACAAGTTCAGGCTGGAGAGACTGCTCTTCCGGAGGACCGGGGTTCTATTCCCAGCACCCACATGGCAGCTCACAACTGTCTTAGTTCGAATTCCAAGTTCCAGGCATACACCAAGAAAAATAAATAAAATTTTTTTTAAAAAGTTACAAGTTCTATATTTAAGTACAACAGAGTAACAGTTTTAGATGTAGTTAGCCCCTGCTGGGTGATATATTTGATGTATAATACTAAAGGGCCTATTTCTGGAAATCCATTGTCACCTCTCTCCAAAGGGAAAATTAACATGAAGATTAGTGGAAACTTGGAAGAAGGAGTAGAAACTTATTAAAATGGTATCAAGCAGCTAGACAGTTTCCTCTGCATCCATCACCCCCTTGTCTAGTCTCGCTATTGTAATAGCACTGGGAGATTTTTAAAGGACTGACTTGTATGCCTGCTTCCTACCTCTCTCAGTAAACACTCCCAGTCCTCTAGGATAACAAACCAACATTTTTAAGAGTCTCTCCTGCATGTTTCTAAGCACAAAGAAGAGCAATATATTTGATCATTTGTTCTGTACTGTTTACTTTTCCAGGTTTTCCCTCCAATTAATGGAATGCATTTTACTGCACACATCTGCTTTCAAGTAGCAGTTTGGCTAAGAGGAACTTTATTTTCTATATTGCTGCATTTAAACAATTCCATATCCAGGAGCTTCTAATTTTTTGTTTTGTTTATTTCACATGTCATACTCAAGCAAAGATGAAGATGACTTTTCCATACATATGAGTTGCTTCTGCTCCAGCCTGTACACTCATCTCTAGCTATCACTCGGTCCTCGGTTTTGGCTCTCTACCATTCCTGTGCAAATCAGTGACTTCTCTGCAAAAGAAAAATTATCTCTAAGTAAATAGTCATTTGCATTTTTCCCTGATTGGACTACATGCACTGTAGTGCCCAGTGTTGTAATAACTGACATGGTAAAGACATCAGAAGTGCTTGTAAAAGTTAAATGTGTGCTGTTATTGCTATTGTTTTATGCATCCTAGACTTTAACAATTTTTGGAGGCTTCTACCAGCCTGAAGACTCATACATTATTCCCATAGTAATTCTAATCTACACACATTACCATTTGACAGGCAAAGATGTATATTTTATTTCATTGATTACCCAATAACATCTTTTTATTTATATGTTTGTAATGCCAACTATCTAATAACCTGCCTTACAGTAACATTAAAATATGACTAAATACTGTCATAACACTCTTATATCATCTTTTGTAGTACCTTTCATTGCCTTTATTCTCCATGGATGGGGCTGTGATTATGCAAAACTACAAGTGCAATGGAAATTTCAACTGGTCTTCAGTCACAGAGCAACAGGCAAGATGCTTAATGCCTCTTGCTAATAGCAGTAGGAAAGGAAAGAACTAAAAGGTGGCAGCAGTTTGGTTCAGGATAACTCAAACAGCCCTTGGATGATTGTAACTCTCCATTTTTCAGTTATGATTTTGTTATAAAAACCAAGGAGCACTTTACCAGCTGCTTTTCTATAGAGAATTCTCACAAATGTTTGTAGGTATATGAGAAAACATGCAAAAGAGTTCCTGAAAGTTTAACTGTAAATTCTGAACTCAAAACAGCAAACTTCACTGCCTTCCATAGTTAATGTTTATTGTTCTTCTAGAAATCATAAAAATTAGCATTTTATTTAAAATAAATTTTAATTTTTAATAGCTCTTTAAATCCTTAGAATAATGTAACAGAATTCCCAGTGTGATGAGAAATTCTTATTTGAAGTTTACTAGTATTTCTAAAAGCATCATTATGTAGGGCAGAGAGATGGCTCAGCAGTTAAGAATAAATACTGCTCTCATAGAGAACCTTAATTCAGTTCACAATATCTGTGTCCAATGGCTCACCAACACCAGTCAGTAACTCCACCTCTAGGGGAATCTGATGCCACTGACTTCCATGAGTACCAAAACGTACATGCACAGACACACACACACACAGAAAGAGAGAGAGAGAGAGAGAGAGAGAGAGAGAGAGAGAGAGAGAGAGAGAGAGAGAGCTTAAAATAAACCTTGGGCTGGAGAGATGTTTTAGCAGTTAGGACACTTACTGCACTGGAGAAGGTCTCAGTTCATTCATGTGCCAGCATCTCACACCTAACTACAACTGCAGTGCCAAGAGACCTCTTGGCCTATAGCCTCTGCATGCACCTGCACACATGTAGAGAACATAAACTCATATAGGCTCACACATAAGCATCAACAAAAGAACCTTTAAAAACAAGTAAAACAAGTCTTTCGCCCACCTTGGGACTTCCTGCCCTTTTGGGGGAGGGAGTGGGGGATGGGATGGTGGAGGCTGAAGGCAGACTGGGAGGGATTGGGAACAAGGAAAGGTGGATGAACAGGGGACACATGGAAAAAAAAGACTTTCTTAATAAAAAATAAAATAAAATAAAAATATGCTGATTTGGAAAATCAATTTTCTGTTTTCACTGTTTCTCACACCAAAGCCATCAATTTCTCTTTTCGAGTTTTAATGACGTTAAGGATTATTTTAGGTCCTGAATCTCAAGCACGCCCTCCCCCACTGAATTTCCTGTGTCCATTCCCCTTTTCTGTTCCCCAGCTCTCCTGTACCTCATTGCCCTCATCTCATAGCTAGACACTTAGAGCACTGTAGCTAGACATTTAGACTTATTTTTCTGCTGCTGCATTTATAGGCTTCAGGGACAAATTATTTCTCTTGGTATCAGTGTTCACATGTACATTCAGAGCACCTGAAGGGTACCTAGAACTCTGCAGGTATTCAGCACATGTGGGGTCATGATAAACCAGCAAAGATGTCATCTTTGTTAGTGGTTTTGTCAAAAGTTTAAATCAGAGTCAAAATCAAACCAAAAGGCAGTCTGTAAACTGACATTTGTCAGAAACTAATTATATTATTTTTAAGCTAAATTTTGAGTTTATTTTGAAGTGTGTGAGAGAAAGAGTATGTTGTGTGGGTGTGGGTGGTGTGAGCTTGTGGTGTCTGCTATGGGGGTATGGGAATGTCTAATGTGGAAGGTGCCTGGTGTGTGAGAGTTCCTGATGTGTGTAGGGGGGTGTGAGAGAGTGTGTTATGGGAGTGAGTGTGCTATGTACATGTGGTGTCTGGTGGGGGTGAATATGAGTATGGGTGTGTGAGTGTGTGGTATGGGTATGGGTGTGATGTGGGGAGTGTCAGGTGTGTGAGCATGTGTGTGTGTGTGTGTGTGTGTGTGTGTGTGTGTGTGTAAAACAGCCTACCAACAAGCAGCAGCACTGGAGCTGTTAAGAAGTAGACATGTAATGTGGTGGTGCAATATTATATTTCCATTGAGCAGAATTGCTCTGTTATATCTGCATAAAAAAAATAGCTCACTTCTTGGTTAAAACTTTTAACCAATTTGAAGTTATCGCTGGCTAAATGCATATTACATCACTGATAAAGTAGAAGCTCTTCAAAGAAAAGTCTATAAGCTACAAAGAAATAAAATATATAATGCAAGCTAGTGAGGTAGTGGAGAAAAAAATTCCTCCAACTTATTCTTTTCTTTTTTTTTTAAAGGACAGTAGAAATGCTAAGATAAAATGGGACCAAGAGATGTAAAGATATCATTATCTCATAATTTTGAAAGATTATAGGAATATTTCTTAATGTATTATCAAAACTCAAAATTATGAACATATCTACATCACCCTATCAAACAAATACCTCTGCAGCAAATGAACCCAGTAAGCGTTTTAGAAGGTCTTACGGAGATTCATGCATAGAGAAAACACATCTTTACAATGAAAGTTCTAAGTAAGATAAAGTCATTGTGTTTTAAAAACAAAGTTTGAAATGATGCAGTAATTGCAATAATCTGTTTTATTATCTGTTATAATCTCCACTTCTGGATATGGATAGCTAAATAGCATTGTATAAACAAACAAAGTCCAAGTGCCTTTTTGGCTAATGGCCACCCTGCCACTTCTGAACTGACCCAGTTACAATGATATCACTCTACCTTCTTGTCCTTTACTGGTTCTCCTATGTAGGTTGCTAAAATGTATTTAGGGACCCATGTCCAGAAGGGACTCAGAGATGAACAGATTCCAACTCCTGGGTCTCCCAGAGAATTCCTCTCTAGGGCCAGGGACACATCCATGAATCTGACCTCAAACTCTAGGGCAACAGGCAGGCTCTAGGCTAAAGCTGGGAGGAACTTTCCTCACTGATCTCTACAAAAACATAGCAGGAGGGACCTCCCACGGCTGGTCCTCAACTCCAGGGCAAGCTGCTTCATCATAGACAGACAAAAGCATTCTAAATGCAGACTCAAGTCAGGAGCAGAGTCAGAGATTGTGCAGATCCCCTTTCCAGAACAGACAGAATTAACAAAACCCTTCTAGCCACAACAGACAAGGAGATGACTAAGGGTGAACCGCTGAAGCAATAGGCAGACACCAGTGCAAGAATACATATAACAATATAAAGAACAACAAGGCCACATCAGAAGAAACTGGTGGTTCTACAACTGTAAAACCTTAACAGGGCAATGAAAAGGAAACATATGAAAACAACATCAAAAACACCTTTATGAAGATTATAGTATGATGACATAAAATATTCCCTTAAAGAAATAAAAGAAAATACAAACAAAACAATTGAAAGACATGAACAAATCCTTGAAAGAAAAGAAAAACCAACAAATGAAAGAAACATTCCAGGCACTAAAAACTGAAATAGAAACAATAAAAAAGGCACAAAATGAGGCAAAGATGAAAACTGAAAATCTGAAGAAAAAACTGAAAATACAGATACAAGTATAACCAATAGAATCTAAGAGATGGAAGAAAAAAATCTCTAGAGTGGAAGGTTCATTAGTGGAAACAGATACATTAGTCAAAGAAAACATTAAAACCAAAAAAGCTATAACACAAAATGTTCAGGAAATTTGGGACATCATGAAAAGACATAACCTGAGAATAATAGGAATAAAAGAAGGAGAAGAATACCAGCTAAAAGTCATAGATAATATATTCAAAAATATCATAGAAGAAAACTTTCCCAATCTAAAGAAGGAAAAGCCTATAAAGGTACAAGAAGTTTACAGAAAAACAAATAGATTAGACTCCCAAAAAAGACTGCTCACCACATAATAATCAAGCCATAAAGCATACAGAACCAAAAAAAATATTGAAGAGCTGCAAAACAAAAGGTCCAATTTACCTATAAAGGGAGAACCATCAGAATGATGCCAGACAATTCAATAAAAACAATAAAACAAGAAGGTCCTGATCAGAAGTTACACAGACATTAAATAAGCATGCCTGTCAATCCAAACTACTATGCCCAGTAAAACTAGCAATCACCATAGATGGAGTAAACAAGATATCTCACAAAAAAAGTCAGATTTAAACAATACCTATCCAAATTGGAAAAGAAGTAAAATAATCTCTATTTGCAGATGATATGATTGTATTCATAAGTGACCCGCAAAATTCTACCAGGAAACTTCTACAGCTGATGAACACCTTCAGCAATGTAGCAGGATACAAGATAAACTCAAAGAAATCAGTAGCCCTTCTATACAGGTTTGGATCTATTTGAATTTTTCTACACATTACCATCCAGCTATGCCAACACCATTTGTTAAATATACTATCTTTTTTCCATTGAATATTTTGGGCCTCTTTGTCAAAGATCAGGTGTTCATAGGTTTTTGGGTTAATGTCTGGATCCTCAATTCTATTCCATTGGTCCACAGTCTCTTTTTATGGCAGTACCAGGCTGTTTTTATTACTGTAGCTCTATAGTATAGCTTGAAGTCAGGGATAGTGACACCTCCTGAAGTTCTTTTGTTGAGTAAAATTGTTTTGGCATTCCTGGCTTTCTTGTTATTCCAAATGAAATTGAGTATTGTTCTTTCAAGGTCCAAAAAAATATTGTGTTGGGATTTTGATGGGCAGTGCATTGAATCTGTAGATTGCCTTTGGTAGAATTGCCATTTTTACTGTGTTGATTCTACCTATCCAGGAATATGGGAGAGCTTTCCATTTTCTGATATCCACTTCAATTTTTTTCTTCAGTGATTTAAAATCTTTTTCAAATAGACCTATTGCTTCTTTGGTTATAGTTACTACAAGGTATTTAATACAATTTGCAGCTATTATAAACGGTAATGTTTCCCTTATTTCTTTTTCAGCCCTTCTATTTTCAGTGTATAGAGGAGCTAGTGATTTCTTTGAGTTAATCTTGTATCCTGCTACAGTGCTGAAGGTGTTTATCAGCTGTAGCAGTTCCTTGGAAGAATTTTGTGGGTCACTTATGTATACAATCATATTATCTGCAAATAGAGATAACTTCACTTTTTCTTTTCCAATTAGTATCCTCTTAATCTCCTTTCGTTCTCTTATTGCTTTAGCTAAAACTTTGAGAACTATATTGAACAGATAAGGAGAGAGAGGACATCCTTGTCTAGTTCCTGATTTTTGTGGGATTGCTTTGAGTTTTTCTCCATTAAGTTTGATACTGGCTGTCGGCTTCTTGTAAATCGCCTTAATTATATTTAGGTATTCTCCCTGTATTCCTGATCTCTCCAGGGCTTTAATCATAAAGGAGTGTTGGATTTTGTCAAAGGCTTTTTCAGCATCTAAGGATATGATCATGTGGTTTTGTTCCTTTAGTTTGTTTATATGATGGATAACGTTTATGATTTTTCATAATTTAAACCAGCCCTGCATTTCTGGGATGAAGCCTACTTGGTCGTAGTGAATGATATTTTTTTTTATATTGCTGCATATGGTTTGCCAAAATTTTGTTGAGGATTTTTGCATCAATATTCATGAGGGAAATTGGTCTATAATTCTCCTTCTTTGTTGTGTCTTTGAGTGGCTTTGGTATTAGGGTAATTGTGGCCTCTTAGAAGGAATTTGGCAATATTCCTTCAGTTTCTACTGAGTGAAATAGTTTGAGGAGTAACGGTAGTAATTCTTCTTTGAATGTCTGGTAGAATTCTGCACTGAAACCATCTGGACCTGGGCTTTTATTTTTGGGGAGGCTTTTAATGACAGCTTCAATTTCCTTAAGGGTTATAGGCCTGTTTAGGTAACTATTCTGGTCTTCATTTAATTTTGTTAGATGGTACCTGTCCAGAAAGCTGTCCATTTCATCGAGGTTTTCCATTTTTTGTGGAATACAGATTTTCAAAGTATGATCTGATAATTCTCTGTATTTCCTGGGGGTCTGTTGTTATGTCCCCCTTGTCATTTCTGATTTTGTGGATTTGAACACTCTCTCTCTGTTTTTTGATTAGTTTGGCTAAGGGCTTATCTATCTTGTTGACTTTCTCAAAGAACCAACTCTTGGTTTAATTGATTCTTTGTATTGTTCTATTTGTTTCAATTGCATTGATTTCAGGTCTAAGTTTGATTATTTCCTGCCATCTATTCCTTCTATATGAGTTTGCTTCTAATTGTTCTAAGGCTTTCAGCTGAGCTGTTAGTGCTCTAGTGTGGGATTTCCCTAGGTTTTTCATATAGGCATCTAGTGCTACGAATTTTGCCCTTAAGAATACTTTCATTGTGTCCCACAGTTTGAGTATGTTGTGGATTCATTTTCATTAAATTCTAGGAAGATTTTAATTTTCTTCTTATTTTTTTCCTAGACCCAGAGGTGGTTCATCTGAGCGATGTTTAGTTTCCATGAGTTGGTAGGCTTTCTTTGATTTTTGATGTTGCAGAACACTTACTTTAGGCCCTGTTGGTCCAATATGTTACAAGGGATTATTTTCATTTTTTTGTATCTGTTGTTATTTGTTTTATGTCCAATTATATGGTCAGTTTTAGAGAAATTTCCATGAGGAGCTGAGAAACATGTATATTCTTTTGCATTTGTAGATATCTGTTAAATCCATTTGCATCATAACCTGTGATAGACTCCTTATTTCTCTGTTGAGTCTCTGTCAGGTTGACCTATCCAGGGTTGAAAGTGGGGTACTGAAATCTCCCACTACTAGTGTGTGAGAAATGATGTGGGATTCGAGCTTTAGCAGTGTTTCTTTTACATAGGTAGGTGCCCTTATATTAGGGGCATAAATATTCAGGATTGAAATCTTCTCTTGACCAATTTTTCCTGTGATGAATAAGTAATGACCATCTTAGTCCCTTCAATTGCTTTAGGCAACAGAAGGATGGCTTCTGTTGTATCCATCTTGTTAGTGTGTGTCTTTTTATAGGAGAGTTGAGACCATTGATATTAAGGGATATAATGACCAATGATTGATATTTTCTGCTATTTTTGGTGGTAACTTGCTTGTATTTCCTTTCTCTGGATTATTCTTCTGTGGGATTATTGATTGTTTGTGGTTTCATGGGTGTATCTGGGGTCTTTAGTTTGTAGTTTTCCCTCTAATGCTTTCTGTACTGCTGGGTTGGTAGATAGGTATTGTTTCAGTCTGACTTTG
Source organism: Sigmodon hispidus (assembly GCA_004025045.1). Classification (NCBI taxonomy): domain Eukaryota; kingdom Metazoa; phylum Chordata; class Mammalia; order Rodentia; family Cricetidae; genus Sigmodon; species Sigmodon hispidus. Next base: position 150,358 of record PVIH01002850.1, read on the forward strand.
TCATGAAATATCTTGTTTACTCCATCTATGGTGATTGATAATTTTGCAATAGTATTCTAGCTTGGCAGCCATGCTCTTTTAGTGTCTATATAACTTCTTACCAAGCCCTTCTAGCTTTCATCATTTCCATTGACTAGTCAGGTGTTATTCTGATGGGTCTGCCTTTATAGGTAAGTTAGCCCTTTTCTTTTGCAGTTCTTCAAGTTTTTTCTTTGTTCTGTATGTTTTGTGGCTTGATTATTATCTGGCCCACTGACTTTTCTGAGGGCGTCATATCTATCTGGTGTTCTGTAGGCTTCTTGTATCTTTATAGGCATTTCCTTCTTCAGGTTAGGAAAGTTTTCTTCTATGATTTTGTTGAATACATTATCTGTGTCTTTGAGCTGGTATTCTCCTTCTTCTATTCTTATTATTCTCAAGTTAGGTCTTTTCATGGTGTCCCAGATTTCCTCAACATTTTGTGTTATGGCTTTTTTGGTTTTAGTATTTTCTTTGACTCATATACCTATTTCAGCTACTGAGTCTTCCACTTCAGAGATTCTCTCTTCCATCTCTTAGATTCTGTTGGTTATGCTTGTACCTGTAATTCCAGCTTTTTTCTTCAAATTTTCTATTTCCATCTTTGCCTCATTTTGTGCCTTTTTTATTGCTTCTATTTCAGTTTTTAGTTTTTGGCAAGTTTCTTTCATAGATTTGTTCATCTCTTCCAATTTTTTTGGTTGTATTTTCTTCTATTTCTTTAAGGAAATTTTTCATATCTTCTATGAGGGCTTCAATGATCATCATAAATGTGTTTTTGGTGTTGTTTCCTTCTGCTTTCTCTTCATTTTTCTGTTCAGGTCTTGTAGTTGTAGAACCAACACTTTCTTCTGGAGTTACCTTGTTGTCCTTTATATTATTATATATATTTTTGCACTGGCGTCTGCCCATGGCTTCAGTTGTTCACGATTAGGTGGCTCCTGGTCTGTTGTGGCAAGAAGGCTTGTGTGTCTCCTGTCACCTCTGAGAAAAGGGTCTGCTCAATCTCTGACTCTGTTCTGGGCGGGGGTCTGAATTTCAAGTCCTTAGTCTTTCTCTGCTGATGCAGTGCGATGCTTCTTCTTCTAGGTGAAGCTAGAGGAGCCCCTCACAGCCAAACTCTATTCCTGTCTGCTAAGGAGTATGTAGAGACATGCACCACAGACATAACCTGGTCCCCGAACCAGAACCAGAACACACCTTTCTCTGGCAGGGATTCAGGTGCCAGGGCCTGCTGACCTCACCTCACCTCTGGGTGGAGTCTGAGTCTGGATTTCAAAGACCTCAGTCCTTCTCTGTTGAAGCAGTTGGAGGCAGGGTGGCTGTGCAAGTTCCCTTATTTTAGTAGCAGATGGAGGAACCCCTCACAGCCAAAGTCTATTCCTTTCTGCTTAGGAGTGTGTTGAGACAAGTACCACAGACAGAACCTTGTCCCCTTGTGTAGATCCTAATATATAACTACTACTGTTGTGAGCTCATAGATATGATAATGAAGCCATGGAAAGCATCAATATTGGCATAGGCACATAATTTGTTTAAAAACAAACAGAACATACTAATTTTCTTTCAAAATTTAAGACATGAGATACAAAAGAAAAATAAAAGCTTGGAATTAATAATGATCAGGAGTCAGATACAAGATGTCTTCACAACAAGTGACTTGGGCCTGAAACTTTTTGCAAACCTGTTGAAGTACTGACTTCATATAGAACCTGAAGGTGCTATAACTCCCTGACACCAGGTGATACACAGTAGTAAAAATAGAGGCTAGCTGCTCTACTTTTTTTTTTTTTTGCACTGTCCAATGCAAACACTGAGAAGAGCAATAAGAAGCTCCTGTCAAGATGATAATACACGAAGGTCTTTCTATTCATTTTTGTCAATCCTAATTGTGTCATGTAATTTTCATTTAGATGAACAATAAAGATACTTGGTCATTGTACTGGTTTCATTGGATCCTTTAATGCAAATGTCATTTTCAATTCTTATTTAAAGACAAGTGCAATCACTTCAGACTGCATAAGCAAGGTAGTATTTAATAGCCTAAACTCCTCTCCACATTTAAAATTGGTCTGTCTCTCTAACATTCATTATACATTGGTCTATCCTTTGCATTTTAAGTGAATTGCTGCCACAAAAGCCTCCTCAGCTGGGACATTTCTTAATCCTATCAACTCCAGTCAAAATCATCCTTTTCCACCTACATAGCCTTCAAGTCCACAATCTAAAGAAACATTAAAATTATTAAAGTCAATCTTTTGAAATGGATTTGTCTTAGTGTAGAGCAAATAATTTAAAGAAATTCCAGGGTATATTTGATCTTACATATATTGGGCTAAACAAGACTCCCAAATCAAATTCATAAAGGGATCAATATTATACTTTTTGCATGCTATTTTTAATGACAAGGTTTAGACTTTACCTTTTTTATTATTTTGCAATTTGTAGTTCGCAATAGTAAGGTAGCAAATATAACAAACATCTATTTGTTATTAATATTTGACATGATTTTAGGTTCCCAAGTCTTTAAACAAAGGAAGAGATAATTCTTGTTCTCTGGATTCTAGATACTCAGAGTGTGGGTACCTCATAAGTAGATTTTGCAATTAGTTTTGAACTAAAATAGAGAAGCATTGAGGCTCAGAATTAAAATAGTGGCAGGGTGCATAAATTGAAAACATAAGAAGAAAGGAGATGTTTAATTTTTTAAAAAATGAACTCCAAGGAAACACTATATATTTAAAATTAAGTCAGTAGATGAAAAGTGTTTTATCTGGCAGAAATGTGTTGTTTAAAAATAATAATCTGCTCTGTGGAGAAAGGTGATAAATTAGTTGTGAGAATTTTTAAAGTTTTTAGTTAAAGGAACTGTGGGACATGCAAATAATGATGTCTAGCAGCCAGTTCAAAACGTGTGGCTGGGGCAAATCTGTAGAGCTGGGAATCATTTGCATGAAGCAATAGAAGCGCTGTGTTCGTAAATGGTGAGAACTGGATAGAAGCAGACTGTATGTGCATGAAGTGAGACAGTGTTGTGTATAGCAGGAGGAAGATAGCAAGAAAAAAAATGACAGTGAAGGACAAGACACGAAATCAGCAGTCAAGTAGCAAAGGAACCAAGGTAATGTTAAAGACATCAGAAAAAGAAACAAATCCATTAAGAATGTGATGATTAATGTCAAAGAGATGCTGAGAATAAATCCTGTATGAAATCACTGAATATCAGCAATCTTGAGACTATAGAGTATGTTATTCCTAAGAAGAACTGTTAGAGTTAGTTAATTGCAAACTAATTATTATATTTAAATTTTTTTGAAAGCTGAAGATTGGGACATTAAAATGAGTCTGAATGTAGTGGGGATATATTATGTTGCTACTGTATCTTGTCACTGTAAATATTTGGCCCACCTATGGGCTTAATAAAAGCTGATTGCCTAATGGCAAACAGGAAGTGCAGGTGGGGCTACCAGGCTAAGAAAACTTAGGAACATCTCAGAGCAGAGACAGATGCCAGACAGACACCACAGAGCTGCCAGATGCCACAGGGATGCGCGACAAGGAGACAGTAGCAGACGCAGTGGGGAAAGTTGAAATGCTGCTCTAGGTCAATCAGTAGAAAATTAATATAAGCCTTTGTGTGATTATTTGAGGCTAAGTGGGGCTGAAAGTGGGACCAAACCTCTGGTCCAGGCCCTGAAAGTCCAGGCCAGAAACATATTACATCTGAATATGAGTTGAGTTTCTCCTTTACTAGACAGGGATTGGAAATTCCACCACAGCAATGACTTCTGTGTTATGACCACAAGTCCGCTGCTTCCTTGGATGCCAATGGTTCTAGAAGAGGAAGATTCCTGTTGACCACACTGTGGCATTTGAACTATTAAACTCTGTTTCAAGTGCACTTGTCACACCTTGAAAACATACTATCTCTGCTTTTGTTCTTAATTAATTGTCTATATCCAATTTCCTTGTTCTAGGACACAAAAACTTGGAATCCTTCTAAGTGTGCCCTTGAAACTCCAGTCTGCCCATGTTACTATGACTGCTAGACACTGTCCCTGTTCATCATTTGCAACTCAAAACCCTATAACACCTGGACAAAGATTGCTAGCACAATTGTGGGCCACAGCTGCAGATGGTTCTGAGGAACATTTGGACTTAACAATCTAGCCAACTAGAAAAAGGAGTTAAAATGCAAGCCACATGTTCTTAATGGCCATGACACTCAGTTGAGAATGCACTTAAGAAAAATCACTCCTCAGAATAACTTGTAGAAAACCTCTCACTCAACTCATCCTAAAACCGAAGTTCTTCAGTGCACAAGTTTAAGATGATTCTGTGAAAATTTTTTGCATGTGTATGTGGTATGTACACAGTCATGTGTGTAAGCATGTGTATATGCACATGTGTGCTCATGTCTGTAGCGGAAGAAGGTTGCCCTCTAGTGTTTTTGTGATGCTCCTCACGTTATTTTCTGGGAGACAGGGTCTCTCTCCTACAATTCTGAGCTGGTAGATTGACTGGTCTACTCAGTTTATGAGGAGGTCTTATGCATCTGCTGGCATTACAGACAGGTACTGCAGCCACCCAGCTTTTATATGGTTCTAGAAATCATAGCCCTGCCTTCAAGCTTGAGAAGTAAAGACTATCCACTGAGCCATCTTCATAAACCCCAGTTCTATGAAGTTTCAAAACCATACCATAATGCCATTATTGAAATCCAAGAATCACATTTCTCAAGAAGGTAACAAGGATTTGGAAGGTTTTGAGAAATGCAAATTAAAGCTGCTTTGAGAGTCCACCTCACCATAGTCAGAACTGACAGCATCAGGGAAACAAACATCAAATGCTGACGAAGATGTGAGGAAAAAGGAACCATCAGTCACTGTGTATTGACATGTAAGCTTGCACAGCCACTATGAAAGTCAGTGAGGAGGTTCCTCAAAACCTGTGTGATCTATGGATACATGCCCAAAGAACTCCAAGTCAGCCTACTACAGAGATATTTGTACACACATCTATGTTTATTGCTGTATTATTCACAATAACTAAGAAGTGAATCCAGCCTACACATTGTTAAGTTATATGTCAATACATATGTCAACATAAAATAGCTGTGATACACATTCACAGTTTTATTTTTACTGCCTTAGAAAAAGAATAATAAAGCCAAGATTTTTGTAGAAAAATGGATGGAAATAGAGATTATGTTAATCAAAATAATACAAACACAGAAAGAAAAATGTATTCCTCTCATGAAGACTCTAAATTTAAATATATATATATATATACATTGCCTAAGAGAAGAGTATGTGTTTGTGTGCACATGCTTGCACACATAAATATGCATGTGTATAAATCATGTACATAGAAATGGAAAGAAGTGAAAGAAGTGGTCTTTAGGAGAGAACGGAGAAACAAGAGATTAACACAGTACAAGTTACGTAAATAGCAGGTCGGAGAGCTACTTAGCAAAAGCAAGGAGACCACAAAGATGGGGGAAATAAGAATGGGTAAAGGACAGCAGAGGAGGAGGACAAATAAAAAAGTTTTCAATAATATTACCTAATTAGCCACTTTGTACACTAACTTAAATTAATATTCTTTTAATTTGAAGGCAAAAGGCATCTTTTCTCTCCATTTTTATTTGCCTTTCAAGGGGTTTTCTAGGTAAGGGTAGAACTGTCTTGCCAGTTTTTGCTAACTATCTCTTTGCTCTGATAGTAGCCATCAAAGAAAAGCTTGGTCCAGCAGCTCTGAATTGCATCTCACTCCTCCTCTTCTCTGTTAACGACTGTGTTTTATTCTAGGAAAGTACTTCAAATGTCATCTTCTTTTTTCTGTTTGATTTTTCTAGAATGTGAAGATAGATATAAGTTGAGATAAGTCAAAGACGATATTTTGAAATGTGTATCTAACAAGTGTATAATAGAACCTAAGAGAAAGCCAAAGAGACTAAAGAAATGGGAATAGCTTTTGAGGGCTAAAAGGGGACCATCAAGGCACCATTCTACTGTGCTCTTAGGATTCTTACTATGTGAGTTCCTACAATAGAAAACCTTTGCTTTAAAAATGAGTTCTCTTAGTAATTCATTCGTAGCTGCTCCTTTGCTTCTCTGATCTTTCAGGTTACTACTCCTAATGACTCTGAGACACCATCTTTTACCTGACAGAATGGCTAAGATCAAAAACACAGATGACAGCCTATGCTGGAGGAGATGTGGAGTAAGGGAAACACTCCTCCACTGCTAGTGGGAGTGTAAACTTATATAGCCTCTTCGGAAATCAGTATGGTGGTTTCTCAGAAAACTGGGAATCAATCTATCTCATGATACAGCAATACCACTATTGAGCATATACCCAAAGGATGTACATTCATACCACATGGACATTTGCTCAATTACGTTCATAGCAGCATTATTTGTAATAGCCAGAACCTGGAAATAACCTAGCTATCCCTCAACCAAAGAATATTGTAATTAAATAAATAAAATATTAAAATGTGGTACATTTACACAATGAAGTATTACTCTCCAGAAAAAAAAAAGTGACAACTTGAAATTTACAGGCAAATGAATGGAACTAGGGAAGAAAGTCCTGAGTGAGGTAACTAAGACCCAGAAAGACAAACACAGTATGTACTCACTCATAAGTGGCTATTAGATGCAAAGCAAAGGATAACCAGAGAGAAGCTAAGTAGTAAGAAGGACCCGAAGAGAGACATCCACAGAACCCCCTGGGAAGGGAAAATAGATAAAAATCCCCTGAGTAAATTGGGAGCATGAAGGGAAAGGGTACGGAGGTGGGAAAAGAACAAGATGGTTGAGTTGGGGGAAGAACAGAGAGAGAAAGCAAAGAAACAGATATCTTGAGAGAATGAGCCACGATGGGGTTAGGAAAAAACATCGTGCTAGGGAAATTCCTGGGAATTAACAAAGAAAAGCCCAGCTAAGACTCCAAGCAATAGTAAAGAGGATGTCTGAACTGGCCTTCCTCTGTAATCAAATTGATGACCACCCTAACTGTCATTGTAGAACCTTCATCAAACATCTGATGGAAGCAGATGCAGAAATTTACTACTAAGCACTGGGCCAACCTCCCAATCCAGTTTAAGAAAAGGAGGAGGAATTATATGATCAAAGAGGTCAAGATCATGATGGAGAAACCCTCAAAGACAGCTGACTTAAGATACTGAAAGCTCACTGACTTTGGACTAACAGCTGGGGATTAACCTAGGCCCTCTGAATGTGAATGACAGTTGTATGACTTGGGAAGTTTGTGGAGTCTCTGGCAGTGGGACCAGAATTTATTGCTAGAGTATGAACTGGCTTTTGGAACCTATTCCCTATAGAGGGATACCTTGCTCAGCCTTGATACGGGAGGGGAGGGGCCTTGGTCCTGACTCAACTTGATATGCCAGACTTTGTTGACTCCCCATGGTAGACCTTACTCTTTCCCTGAAAAGTAGATGGAGTGTGGAGAGAGGGGAAGCTGAGGGGTGAGTGGGAGGAAAGGAAGGAGAGGAAACTGTAGTTGGTATGTAAAAAGAAAAAACTTTTAAATAAAAAAAAATGAGTTCTCTCTCTTGTTTGTCCAATCTCATATGCATTTCTCCATTTCTAGACTGAACTAAGGGAGGCAGTGTATTCATGCCCCATTGCTCAGTATCTGGAACTTTCCATCACTGATTTTTTTTTATAATTTCCACCCTATTTTCTCCTCCATTGTTCACCTCACAAATGAACACACACACACACACACACACGCACACACACGCGCACACACACACACAAAGTCTAAAAACAGTTCTCAGAAGCTACTGAGGTGAACATCTCAGGAACATCTTGTAAACGCAAAGTGAGATAAAAACATATAGTCATTAACTTGGTCAGTTTATTAAAAAGAATAACTTCTTATATGTTGTGGTTAACATGAGCCTATACCTTGAGTGTTAAGATTTCAAGTCACACATGTCATATTATTTTAAAGTCATGCTCATCATTCTGCCTTATTCACTGCAGTGTATAACTTGGGACATATAGGTAGTTTTGAATAAAAGTACTAAGGCTCTGAAAAAAAATAAAACCAGAGAGATAAATAATGATTTCAAGAGAAGTGGTATATACAATGAATAAAGATATTACCTTAGCGCTTTGCAAATTTATCAGGAAATAGTAAATAAAGTTGATGGAGAGAGATTCTTTCTGCTTTAAATAACCAATCCTTTAAGTGCACTTTGCCATCTTATGTAGATTTTGTTTCCCAAGTTAAACCAGTTAGGATGAAAACACCATCTGTGTGTTCTTCCTCAGAACTTTGGGAGGAATCAGAAAGAGCACCCTCAGTTGAAAATAGAATCTTAATTCATTCCCACCACGATTGTTTTTCTTCACCTGCTGTTTTGAGTGCACTCTAGCATTTTTTTTTTTAACTGAAATGCAATCACAACTTGTTGACCGTATCTAAGCCAGGGCTTCCCTGTTCAATGAAAGCACCCCCACCCTTGATTTATAAAACCACAAGGTCAAAGTCTGAAAGTGACTCTTTCACTTCTGCAACAGATGAGTCTACTGTCTGCAGGACACTGTGCCTTTTGTTCCCTGCTTCTTGTCACAGAGGATAAAACTGAAACACAAAGACTTTCAATGTCCTACTCAGGTTTACAAGTCAGGACAAATCTGTTCTAAGAGAGAAGAAATACTGTGAGCTTGTTTAGATCCAGTTCTTGGTGTAGCTGGGTTTCTTCTGAGCATTTTAGAAAACATTAATAGAAGGAAAAAAATCTTTTGTGGCAAACTGTCCATGTGAATCTTGCTGCAATAAAGAATACTATCACATCCAAATGAGCCCCAGGAATTGCTTTATTTGGGAAGATGTCTTAAATCTTCATCACTGAAGTGTGGTCCTACAGTCAAAAGCTTCTGGGAGCTTATTAGGTATCACCCCACAGCTATGAAATTCCTTCTGTCTTCTCACATTACCCCTTAGGTTATTCCTATATGGGTGAAAATTAGAAACACTGTCTTAAATAAGACTGGAAGAAATTTCTACTCTTAAGAATACATAGGTTAAAATGTGTACAATTAAATGACATCAACAGAATATTATTTTTTAATTTATATGTGGGTATTTTATGAAGTATAAAATCCCTTCTAATACATATTATCTTCAACTTCTTGTACATAACAATAGAAAATTTCTGTAAGTCAACTTATTGCATAAGACACAAGAATTAAGAGCATAAAGAAACACAATGTTCTTTAAAAGAGTCTATGATACAAGCCACATAAATTGCTCTTATTTTGGAAAATTACTTGCTCTGAAGCTTATTATTTCAGTCTTGATATACATAGAATTTATTTTTATTTAGTCAAAGTTTAAGAGAAATTCTATTGTCCTCTTTATAGTTAAGGAAGGAACCTAAGTACATAATTCTCAGAAATTTGGGGGAAACAAATATTATTTAACAAATATACAACTCTCTATTTATACATTCTTAATTGTTATGTAAACAGAAATAAGTACTTTTTGGTTCATACATTCAGCTAATAGCAAATGATTCTTATCTAATAATTGAAGAACTTTAAGAAGAAAGCATTTGGTTTTTTTTAGTTCATCTGGCTGTTCACAGAAAAATAATAAAACTAAAACTCTCTTAAAAGATTGATTACCCACAAATTTAGACAAGACCAAACTGGGCTGCATTACCAAACTCTAACTAATAATTCATTCCATATCTGAATCTTTTCTTCTGAGATCCTTGGAAAGTATTAAGACAGTGTTAGTGTTTCTGTTTGATGAGCTTTGCAAAATCTAAACTAAGTAGGCAGTATATTTTCATCCAATCAAAAGCAATCTTTTACACGTAGACTAGTGCCTTAACTACAAATTTAAAAACTTATTTTGTAAAGCAAACAGTTTTACTGGCTTAAACAAATAACTCTATTAGTTTTACATATGTATTTTCTTTTAGATATGCTCTGGTTATTATCTTTTCCAAAATTACCCATTTTTAGTGACTGTGGCATGTCTGTAGCAATATAATTTGGTACATATTTTAACATCTTTGCATAAAGCACAATGTTGCATCCAAAATAGAAAGCAATTTTTATATTAGATCTTTTTTGAGCAGTACAATGAGAGTGCTGTGTTATCCAGGCCTAAAATTCCCACAACTAATTCTCTACTCTCCATTAGAAAATTGATTTAGAAAATGTATGTATGTATTATTATGACTATTATTACCACTGTTGGAGTACATAAAAGCTGCATTTTGCCAATTTCTACTGACCTATGTCATTTGCTCATTTTAAAAATCTGTAATCATTCTAGAAAATATAATTTCACAACACTTTTTAGACAGCCTCCACATATTAAACTTGCAAACAGCCCATCTCAGAACTTTGGTGCTGTACACATGGGCTCTTGATGCAGTTAAGTCCTTGAACTTCTACAATTATTTCATGTATTTAAAATCTTTCATTAAATCAAGAGTCCAAAGGTCATTAATAACAAACATCTACTGGGTATTTTTTCCATTTGTCACACAAATAATATGCAGTATTATGTATTTAGCAGCCCTGTATAAGCATCTCCCTTCTAAGGTCCTGAAAGTAAATGATGGCCAGAATTACACACAGAAGAATTATGGAACACAGCACACATTTTTATTAATGAGTTGTTTATAATAGTTTAAAGGAAGATGAGAGCAAAATGAATACCCTCTAGGATTCTCTAGCAATCCTAAGTGATGTTAAGGTTTGAGCTAGATAGCAAGGACATTTCAAAGTGAGTAATGCTTGTGCCCAGACTGATGGCTGTCTATTAGGACACTATTTTATGGAATTTCTATGAAAAAGAATTTTTCTGCTTCTGCTGTGTAAATATTACCTCAGAAAATACCATAATTCAGCTAAATAAGTCTGCATAAAGTAAGTGTTTTATGTTGGTGTGCTTAGATTTGCTGCATTAATTCAAAACTCAAACCACGATTCCTTCAACACCCTCCATAAAGTACCATTCATGACTTCACACTATGAAGGATGATATTTTCCTTCATAAATGCCACATAAAATCTGTGGTAAATTTTTAAATAGAAAATGTGAAAAACCCCAACATAACCACAAATTGCCCTCCATCCTTGCCTAATAAATTCTAACTTCAGGTTTTTACTCTCTGACAGAAATCCTTTGTGGTCTTAAAGGAAAAGGTAGCTGTTTAGTCCACATCTGACTGTATGGCTGTCTGTATTCCATGTGAAAATGAATTGGCAAGAGTACCATAAATTTTATCCACAGTGGGAAAGCTGATGGGTGTTTTTCCATCAGAAATCATACTTGAAAAATTAAGATAAAAATTTAAGATCAAGAGTGGAAACAAACAACTACACACACATTTACCAAAAACAAATCTGTTAAAAAATAAATAAATAACAACAATTGGGTACATTAAGTTCACAGAGTATTGAGACTGGAAAGTTGAAGCTTGGTTTATATCTGTCCTAATCTGCAAATGCAAGCTGAAGACTACAGTCAGCAACCAAAATTAACATTCCTGAAAGGTAAAACAAAAACTAACCTAACTATAAAAAATGCCATACTTTACTTCATACTAAAATACTTTTTAAAATGCTTGAGATTATTACAATATAGAAGACTATGTTTCTTTATATTATATTCTTGACAAAATTTTAATAAACATGCTTTTAAAAAGGAGTAGATAGTTAAGGTTAAAACTGGTATCTGTTGCAAGTTTATGTTAGTAGAGGCTCCTAGATTAATTTTAATTTGCAAATACATTCATTTATGAAGACCTAGCCTTATTATTGGTATAAAACTGAATTTTTGTTTCTCTTGACTATAATTAATTATCAATTACAATTATCAATAACTAATTATTCATTAGTTATCATATTGACAACTGGTTGATAAGGCTTTGCTTTATGTAGCAATGTGTGGTCTCTCCTATACCTTCAGTGATTTCTTACCTCTTATTTTTGTAATTATTTGGGATATTTAAGTCAGATATTTGCACACACATACTATTTCTTGCCTGTGGTTAGGAGTTTACTATTATCTGCCTCCCAAGGAATCTCTAGAAAAATCCAGAAAATAGCCTGCTCAGCTCATTGTTGCAATCTCACATGCTACAACCAGGATAAAATATCTCACACTGCAGACATGGGGGTAAAATGTACAAGAAAACAAAGAGAATATTCAACAAAGAAAAAAATATTCGTCACACAGCAGGGATTTCCCCACTGACCAATTAAGTAAGAAACACATCTTTCCTTCCGTAAGCAGAGGATGGCCCACAACAAGGGATTTTTTGAGTATGATATAAACTAGAAACAGATGAGCATCCTGAAGGCTTCTCAGGGACATTACACACCCATAACAAAGACCAAACAGAAGAGACACACCCATATGCTTTATGTTCTTTAAAAATGTCAGGGAATCTTAGGGACGAACTAGCAAGTTTGTCCTCTGAGATTACAGCAAAGAAGTGATGTATTCAGCAAGTACAGACTTACTTCAAGCAGAGTCAAAAACAATATAAAAGACCTAGCACATGAAGGTTGACATTTATCTCTTTTACATATACCACATGATCCCAATGTCACAAATTAAACATGGAAGCAGTGCTGGTGGCTAACAATGAATGTGGACAGAATTTTTCACTGTTGCCAGCAAAGCTCACTAGATCTCAGTCCAATTTTGCTGTTGAGCTGTGGAGTAAACTTAGCTTTTTAAACACAATGTATTTCATATTTGTACATTAGTTATTTAAAAATTTTAAAATAATGTTTAAAAACCAACACATTAGAATAAATTTTTTACTATAGAAAGCTTCCTTTATCTATAATGATTAAAACATTAATAAAATGAACCAGTTATTTAAAGAGACAATCCTAAAGGAGCCTCTAATAATATTCTGATATTTGGTTTCTTCAAATTAAACAGCCCAAGTTGATTCCCTCAAGGCTAAATAAATAAATAAATAAATCTTAATTTACTATCTACTAAGACATACAGATCTAGACAAATCTAAGTTTTGATATCTTCTAATTCATTATTTGTCAACAGACTCACTCACTTTTTCCAAAAGGGAACAATAAAATAGTAGGTTCTGACCTAAAAGCCAGGAGGGGGGAGGCTAAAACAATGTTTTGTGATGTGGCCTATCAATTACAAAACTAAAGACTATTCGTTGCAGGTATATTGGAGTGCATTTCTTAAATAGGCACCAATTACCATCCCTCTGCTTTACTGTCAAACCAAAGAACAAATTAGAACTTCCTTTATGAATGCTATTTCGCATTATTTTTAAGATTTATTTTATACTCTTGAGTGTTTCTAGTGCATGTGTGCAAGTGCACTACATGCATACCTAGAGATCATGGAGGCCAGAAGAAGGCATAAAGTACCCTAGAACTGGAGTTATAACTGTCCTGTGCACTGGAAACTGAACCTGGGTCCTCTATAAAAACAGCAAGTGCCTTTAACCACTGGGCTAACTCATCTCTCTAGCCCCGCTGTTTTTCTTAAAAACTGGCTCCTTTAAATCAACTAATAGTAAACCTAACCTAGTTAAAATATCCTCAGTCTTATAGGTAAGCTAATCCTGAGGGCTTGAGGGCAGGGGAGCAGGAGAGCTGACCTCCACCTTATCTGCCATATAGTGGCATGGGTAAGTGAAAGATGCCTTCCCCGCCTTGCTACCTGTGGCAGGCAAGAGAACTGGCCCCGAGGTCACGAGAGGGAGAGAAATAGCCCTGCCTCACACAAGCTGTAGCACACAGAAGACAAAACCCTACACCCCACCTGGACAGCACAACAGAGTTGACTCTTGCATCAGGAACACAAGTGAGCAAGCCCTGAAGGCAAGAGGGCAGGAGAGCTGACTTTGCCACCCCATCATATTCCCCAACAGCAATCAGGAGAGAGGGCCCTGCATCATGCCTGGGCAAAACAGTAGAGTGGCTGACCTTGTCTATCTATGAGTGAGGGGTCCCCGGTCTGAAGACCTGAGACAGGAGGCCTTGCTGCGAGCTGTATCTGGGTAGTGACGATGAGGGTAAGCTAGTGAGCTGACCAACCCACCTACCACCCAGACCCTGAACCAGGACTATGAGTTGGTCCACCCCAATATCCACCTAATCTATGAACTGTTGGATTCTTGGCACGTAGCAAGACCAAACGTGCTAGTCCAACAACCCAAAATGGCTCCGGGTGAGATAAGAATTCCGGCATGTAGCCAGGTAAACCTGTACATGGTAAACCCAACATGGTGCCAGCAGAACCACATAAATCCGTGCCCACCTGATCCCTTTAAAGGAGACATCAGGTGAAAGTCTGTCTCTTTCTCTTCTGCTTCTCTCCCTCATACCCACTCGGCAACTCTCCTGAATAAACTCTAGTGTAGCATCTGGTAGTGTGTGTCTGATCTTCCCCGTGAAACCAACACCTACAGCTCCAGAACAGCAGTATCTCCATGACACAGGACAGATGCAGGATCGCCAAGAGGCGCCCCAGTGAGGGTCCATTATTGGTGATGTGGCAGAAACCTGCAGCCTTAAGTCCGACCAATGACTCACAGCAATGAAATCCATGAATGGACTAAAGGGTAAACTGTGTGATCAACCCCTCCACACTGCAGCTTCCACAAGATTCTTCTCATTTATTTCTGGTTTTGTTTTGTTTTTCCTTTTGTTTGGTTTGGTTTTTAATTTGTTGATTTGTCTTAATTTGGTTTTGATTGAGAAGAGGTTGCAGGAGCAGAGGGCAGATTCAAGGCAACAGGGACATAAGAGGGATGGGATGGTGCATGATGTGAAGTTCACATAGAATCAGTAAAAGGAAATAAAACATATCTTCAGTCTTTGCTTATTGAAAGAGGATTTTTAACCGCATGGACATAAGCATATTTCTGTATGTCTAAAGACAATTTAGTTGCCATTTAGTGGTCCTCATTAAATAATATTCTACAGTAGTAACATGTGCCCATTTTTTTCAGTAATTTTCAACTCCTATAACTAGAGGTAATAAAATCTGACAAAGGGGAATTTACTATAAAGCATTTTTTTTACTGTCTCTACAACTCAGTTTTGACAATATGAAGTCATCATCTTACAACTGGGTATGAGGAAGGTATAACTTGTGGATAATATTGAATCAGTGCAGCACGTGTGCTTGGAAGTTTGCCTTTTAAAAGAAACATTGAGGATAATTCTAAGTAACAAACTGTTAATTATAAATTTCTCCTGTATTCTCAGGAACACAATAAAAGGAAATTGCTTCTCAAAAGAAAGAGAGAAAATTCTGATACAATTTATGTATACATGTTGCAAATAATTGGCTCTCACTACCAATAGAACTAAATGTACAGATACTTATTTCTTCAGCTCTTGGACATATACTTACTGTTTCCATTCCTAAATGACTGTAACTCATGTTTTGTTTTGTTTCTGATCCTGAATCTGCAGAAGCATGTTTTCTCAGGATAATTCAGCTTCATCTTCTAAGGTATTGCTACCATTGAATCACCCTCACCCTAACACCCGCCAATAGTTAGGAAGCTTCATCATTCCATATTTAATTTTCATGGATGGAAATTACTCCTCTCTCAATTGAATAAAATTAATTTAAAGTGATACACATAAAAGTGTGGGCTAAACTTTCCCTCTGGCTTTCTGAGGGGCTCCCTGCCAGGGACTTCTCCCTTTCCTTAGCCGCTGCCACCTTTAACTGCAAGGCCTCCAGAGGACCAAATTTATCTACTTCTGTGCCAAAATGTATCTATAATTTCTCACTTCAATAATAAAACAACTTTGGCACAAAGTTTGACGTAGGTTTATATATTTATCGTGGCCTCTTACTATTACATTGACATTGAAAAGCCTTAAGATGAGCAGCAGTTTTAATCTATTGAGGCCTTATAGCCTTTCTCAGTTAATCAAGGAAAAGAAAAGTAAACATTACAATATTAACTAAATTTTCTAAAATATATAGACATTCCCACCACTGGATTATTTGTTGAATTCACATCATTTCTATTTGTTTGAAATATTCTTGGAAAAGCAGTGTTAGAAAAGAGGCCTTAGCTTCACTTGTCAAAAAAATTAATGGGATACGTTTTTTTTCTTTCCTTGTTTATTTTTCATATTAAGTAAATACAGAGCATTAACTGGTCTAAATATTCCTTGAAGAACTTCTATGCTTCTAATTAAATCCTGAGCATGCCTTTCTTTTTTTAAAAAAAAATCATTTATTAATGCCCTAAATCTAAACTAAACCAGATGAAATGCAGCATCTTAATGCAAGTTAAGCACCAATGATGAGAATCTGTATTCCCCTCGGCATCCGCAGCTTGACCTGTGTTCTCTATTCAGCAATACTTGCTGCTGCTCTTCTCAGTGCCAAGGATGTTCATTTTCTTCTGCATCACTTTCAGAAGTAATTAGATTGCTTAGAACTTTTCTGCATGATTTAAATTTTCTCTCATCAACTTTTAACTATACATGATAATCAACATTCACTGTGTTTTTAGAACATATTTAATCAACCTGGAGTTTATATTGGGCAGAAAGGGTTCTATTTGTTTTATATTTTTATTACAGTGGGTAATAATTTCTCAATATATCTATTTTGGCACACAAATATTTCTTTCCACCTCTGGTTGCATTCAAAGCAATGAATCTTATTCCCTCACTTAAGGTTTTCAGGAAATAACTATTATTTAGCAAGTGATAATTATGAAGACAATTGTTACAATAAATCATCCCACATTATTTCACTAACAAAAGGGCTTTTTCTAGGTTAATAATGTAAAATTTTTACTATCCTAAATTGCTTCCTGATTATTCTACTATTATTTAAACAACATAGATCAGGACAGCCATCGATGTTATTTTACTCTTCTCCAGCTCATTAACATAGTAATCAAATGAGAAGGAAATAGAAAGAAAAACGTTACTTTCCTGAACACTCAAATGAAACTTTCCATATCTACAAAAACAAACTTACCTTACTAAGTACTCATTGCGATTATTTTAGAAGGTCTTACAAATAAAAGGAGCCTTATCGTAGCCAAAAAGATTTTTTATAAATATTACGAGATTTGGTCTGAGTGTGTAAGGCAATATTTTATGGTGACATAAAGTTTAAAAAATACAGCTGTATCTTTGGAAAAAATCATTCAATTGAAATTGTTTCATTCAGTCTAATAAAATTGTCATTTTAAAAATAAATTCTGACTATGCAGTTATTTGTCAACTGATTGCCAGATGTTAAACTGGATATGAACTATTTTTGTCCACGCAGCCCTGTCAATAGTCATCTCGATCTCCTTTAGGTTAACTTAAATTTAAAGCTAATATCTTAAGTATTACTCAAATATTCATTGATCACAATGATTAGTCAATGTAACTAAAATCATGGAATCAAATTATGGAAATAGACCAGCTCCTGAACTCACAATCATCACACTGACTGGAGAACCGGGGGTGCAAGTTCTTTGTTAACTGAAAACACATCAAAATAAAAGAATGTAAACCATACCACTTTCTAAATAAAACTGTATGACCAAAAGAAGTATCTATATATGAAAACATGCTGCTAGACTAAGGCAAACACATAGAACCGTCTATGAAGCACCCAGAATTGAACTATAAGAAAAGTTGCTGGAAAAATCTTTCAGTTTATTATTAAATTATTAAAAAGACATAGAAAGTTTTGTAAAATTTTGAAGTTTCTGGCTGATAACTTTAATACTTGGAAAAAATAAGTTCAGTACTGCAAGTCAAGAATTAATTTTTCTTCTGTACACTAAAGTTTGTTTATACAAACACCATAATCTGGGCTCCTACTTTGGGCATTTCTTTAGAACTGCTCTTACATATTATTTTTCAGATTTTACTAGATGATTTTAGGAACCTTAAGGGACTTATAACTTGGCAGGATAACTGTAGAGTACATAAAGATATGCCCCTAAACCAAAAGGGACTGACATTTACACTATATTTGTAAATAATAATTGGACTTTAATGGGTTTTATTAAAAGAAATGCCTGGAAAAAAAAAACTTCCTGTATCAAGGTAACTTCGAGAATTTTCAGATTAAATTATCTCCTCAAAACTAAAACCAATATTGGATCCTGTTTACTAAAACCAGTCATTCAGTGTATAACTATTCTTTTCATTTGACATTTTAAAATAGTCTCTTATCTTCTTTTGTGTTTTAAGAAGAATTTGTGTTCAGTACAATGAGAGAGAAAGACAAAGAAAGAGAGAGAGAGAGAGAGAGACAAACCTAGGAAGCGGGCTTGGCAGCCTGGGGAAGCCAATGAACACTGAATTACTGTGCTGCATCTGGTAACACAAGAGGCATGTGAATAATATTTAGAGATCTAGCACACCTTAGTGGAAACAATTATAACTACAACTGCTTCAAAGACATTTCCACTTTCATTTCCATTGTCTGAGTAAAATTTCATTACATCTAAATAAAGAGATGTTGGTTAGGCTTCAATTTCTCTTAATTATGTCTGTTTCCTCCATGAAATCACAACCAGAAATTATGTAAAGAAATACACTTGATTGTAAACTTCAAAACCTAGAAATCTTTTTTTCAGAATATGCATGATGTCATTATAAAGATCCCTTGAAGGTATTATATTACAGACAATCCCATTTCATGTGGCATCATGGTAAAGTATAAAATATCATGTCTTCCCCATTAAACTATGGATGTACTCTTGAGCCACAGAGCTTTGCCGGCAGCTCAGCTCTTCAAATGCTTTAAAGACTTCTGCTTGCAAGTCAGTTTATGTGTTCTGCTGGTGATGTCTTTTAGATCAAACCACTAAAATGTCATAGGAAGAGCAGAAAAAAACATTGCAAACATCTATCTTGTTATCTGGAAAAGCCTACAATCCCTTTGTTTATGTCCTGTCCCATCACCCTCTGTTACAGAGTTGAGGTGGGTAAAGCACTGAGGTCTGAATGCCTTTGTCCTTCATGAAACCAGTGTTGAAAGTGCAGTCTATTAGAAACAGAAGCCCAGTGGAAGCTGTGCAAGACAAGTGTCACTGTAAAGATGTCCTGGGAGTGGGTGTGCTCCTGTCTGCTCATCTACCATGTAAAGCTGCAAAAATAAAGGAGGGGGAACCTTACTGGACCAGAAATGTTGACACATTGATCTTGAACTTTTCAGTCTCCAAATCCATGAGAAATCCATTTCTGTTCTTCATAAATTATCCAATCTGTAGGAATTTCTTGTGGCAGCACAGGACTGATATAAAGCATTCAGCCCAATATCTGAAGAAAATTGACCTGTTCAAGAACACTTTGGAATATAGATGTATTTCTGGAATAAAGGATTAGCTGTTTAATTTATAATTTTTACCTTGACGATGCCAAAGTGATGTGCATTCAGTAATATTTGTGCATTTCTGTAGAATCTGAGCCACAGGTTCTGTCAGTCATGTGATCATGAAAGTAAATGGCCAATAAAATATGCTGTCCTGCTAACCATTTTTCAGTAAGATTTAATCTCATTCCACATAAGTAATATGGGAACATAGGTAAGACATACTTGTTTTTAATCTACTATCTCAACACTTTAGAACTTGACTGAAAACTAAGAAGGAAACAAACAGCATTTTTCAGGGGACTTCCAAACTGATGAATAGCAATCTCAACAATAGGATGAAAGAGTCTTTTCCCAAAAATAAAAAGCAAATTGTTTGAAAGGAAATCTATGGGACTGGAAAGATGGCTTGGTAGTTAAGAGCACTGGTTGCTCTTCCATAAAGCTCATGTTCAATTCCCAGAATCCACGTGGAAGCTCAAAACCATCAGCAAATCCAGTTCTAGAGGATCCAATGTCTTCTTCTGGCTTCCATAGCACCAAGTGCTTGTACACATACATACATGCAAACAAACCTCCCATACACACAAAATAATTAACACTTTTTAAAATTTTTAAAAACTACTTCAGAGCTCCAGAAAATTTTCCAAATGTATGTAGCAAACTGTGATGAATCTGATGAAGACACTTCAGGAAGATCAGAATCTGTAGCCTCTGACCTGAGGCTGCTGCCTCCCTGCACTATCACTACCTTCTTTACCATGAAATACAGATGAAAGCAGAGCAAGCTGAAAAGCCACCCACTTCCCTGTTGGATGAGGCTCACTTGGTTTAGAGAGGAGCAATAGCCATCTCTGTGACAGAGAAGAAAGGCCAAGGGCACTGTCATCTTAAAGTGACAGCACGGCCAAAATAGACAACTGAATATGTGTGTATACCTATATAACAACAATATGGGAGAGGGAGCTACAATTGTTCACAATATGCTATGTAAAGCATCCAGTTGTCAACAATTAAGATACATTTAAGAAAAAGTAAAGGTGACATAGTTCTGACTCACACTCCACAGAAAGTTTCTGAGGGTGTCAGATGGGTTATAATAAGCAAAGACTTTAAAGCAGCTACTATAAATATACTCAGAGGACAAAAAAAAAGAGCATGTTTATAAAAAATCATAGGAGAATTTGATGGGAGCAGGATGTCAAACAGTATCCCAATTTAAAATTGGAAATAATAAAACAAAACTAAATATAAACTCTGGAGTTGAAAAGTATAATAATTAAAATGAGTAACTGTTCAGCCGGTTTCAATAGACAACTTGAGATGGTGGCACATAAGGCCACTTAGTGCCTCTGACCACACCCATTCTGACTCTGTTGAGATTTCTTTTGTTCTGCTGCTTTCTACACTTTCAGAATGGAAGGGATTTGGTTGGCATTTCCCATACCCACAAGTACTGAACAATTGCTTCTGGTATAAAGGGGTATTCAACCAATCATCCAGAGGCTCAGCTGTCAGAGCTGGCTGCAGAGTGGTTCCTATACTCTCTCAATCTCTGGATTGGAATATGGACAACAGTGGCAGAAATTCTGGCATAGTATCTGGCGCATGCAAGTAGGAAATAGTACAGGTCTCAGCCTCTTTTATGGTGTGAATTCACAGGAAGATAATTCAACACACACACACAAATACACACACACACACACAAACACACCAGTAAACTATAAAATAACATCTTTCCACATCTGCTCAGAGAGGAAATATTTACTCAGCATTTTTGTATTGTTTTCTTCAATCATATTCCTGTTTGATTCTCCCTTGTTATATTAGTCATAATTCTCCAGAGGAAGAGAACCTCTAGGATGAATATATATTTACTAAATCAGCTACATGGAAAGAGCAGCTACATTTGTCTCACACTTGAGATGCTGAGAATCCAGGAATCGCTTGGTCCTAGAGACTTGATGTGTCAACAATCAGAACACTCCCACAGTGGCTGTTTCACACTGGGAAGCCAACAACCCAACCATTGTTTAGTCCATGAAGCTGTCCCAATCTGCTTTTGAAAACATGGAAAGTTCCTGGAGAACTGCTGGCCCTTAGTCAATGGAAGCCTAAAAACTCTGATTCTGATACCAGTGAAGGATCAGCAGCAGCACCAGGGAAGGCTAAGTGGGCAAGGAGGAAGGCCAATCAATTGAAGGGCAAATGGTCCCTCTATTTTATCTAGGCTGACAGCAGAAGTGTGTGTGTGCTACCCACACCCAGAGTGCCTCATATATCAATTAAAGCAATCAGGGCAATTCTTCAGGTGAGATTCTTTATGCATATTATTCAAATTCATAGCAAGTCGACATGAAAACCAACCATCACAACTCACTACGGTTTCTCATAGCTTCATCTAATATCTTTCTTTCTAATCTTACATTCTTCATTTTCTTATCCCTCCTTTTTTTTATTAATTATCAACCCAACTGTCCTTACTGATAAACTCTTAGTTTAGCCTGTATCTTAGATCCTTTCATTCCTATCCTGGTTGGAATTGTATTTTTTTATTTCCAATTGTCTATTCTGATTATACCTAGGAGTTCTTATTGCTGAAGTCTTTTTCTAGTGAAAGTGGCAGTGGCTATTAAAATTACTAGAGAAAGTGTCTCAACAGAAAACCCCTGTACAAAACTGGAGAGGTATCCATCCCAACAATGCAAATTGCAATGCAGAAACAATACAATAAATACAGTAAACCAAGGTAATATGTCTCTTCTAAAAGTCAAAACTCTTTATTGACTTAACTAAAAGATATCAAAATGGTTTAAGTGTTAGACAATTAGATGAATGAAGGAAAGTAAGTTCGAGACTTCAAACATCCATTCTTCACAGCATAGAGGCAATCCTCAAATCCATATGGAAGCACAAATGATGCTGAATAGCCAAAGAAATCCTAAGTGGAATGAACAGTGCTAGAGGTATTATATTATCTTATTTTAAATTAAAATATAGAACCTTACCAGCAAAATCATGGTGCTACCAGCACAAAAACAGCTGTGCTAATACAAGAAATAGAAATAGAGGACCCAATAATACATTCATGCAGTTATAACCACCTTATTCTTAACAAAGTTTCCAGAAACATACACTGAAGAAAAGACAGCCTCCTCAACAAATGATGCTGAGGAAACTGTATATTCACATACAGTAGGATGCAATTAGATTCCTATCTCTTACCCTGTTTTAAAAAATCAATTCAAATTACATTGAGGGCCTTAAGTATGATCTGAAACCACTAGAGGAAAACCTAAGGGAAACACTGCAATGCATAAATATAGACAATGACTTTCTGTAAAGGACTCTGTTTGCTCAAGAAACAACAGCAAAGATCAATTAATAGGAGAGCAGTAAATTGAAATCTGCTCAGAGGATAAATCAGTTATTGGAATAAAGAGAAACCCTACATAGTGGGAAAGAAAACTTTCTAGCTATGTACCTGAGAGGGAATTAATATCCAAGACATATAAAGAACTAAAAAAAGAAATAAGCACCAAAATAATAAATAATTGGATCAATGAATGGGCAAGAGAACTAAACAAATAAATGTACAAATATCCAGGAAATGCACTAAAAAGTACATTTTTCACTCATTTTCTTTTTGTATTATTATTATGAAAAAAAAAGTCATTTTTTTATCCCTTGTTCAGGCTCCCTTCCCCCTTCTATCCCTCCCAGTACATTTTCAGCCACCAATAAAAGACAAATTAAATTTATATTGAGATCTCATTTTATTCTCATCAAATAGCTACCATGGTGGGGGGAGGGGACTTGCAAGGAAGCAGGGAAGGAAACCCTCGTACACTCTAGTAGAATAAAAATTAACACTTCTATTGTGAAAATCATTAAGAAGATTATGGATAAGTTAGCATATCACACTCGAATACCTCTTCTAGGTTTATATTTAAGACACATAATCAGCTTATTATAAAGATAGAGGCACACTTGTGTGTGTCATTACACTATTCAAAATTTCCAACTCATAAATGAACCTATCAACAGATGAATAGCTAAAGAAAATATGCTGCATGCATAATATTAGAGTATTATTCAGCCATAAAGAAGCAAGTTTTTTCTCTCACAGGAAAAAGCATGGATCATCATATTAAACAAAATAAACCAGATTCACAGAATAAATGTTACATGTGTTCGTTCATTTGTGGAAATTGGGGAGGGGGCATGGATAGGACATTTAAGTCAAAGAGTATATTTATTACTTTTCTGTTCCTGTGATAAACTACATGATCAAGAGCAACATAAGAAAAAGAGGGTTTCTTTTAGCTTATTGTACCAGAGGGAGGAGCTAGAGGCATGGCAGAAGGTGCAAGAAACTAGGTGGCCACATTTTATCTAGACACAGGAAGTAGAGAAGCACAGAACAGGAAGTGAGTCAAGGCTATAAACCCTCATTGCTCACCCCAGTAATGAACTTCACTTTCTGCCAATAAGACCTTCCCCCCTAGAGACTTCAGAAACTCCCTAAACAATGACATAACTGGGAAACAGGCATTTAAACACATGAGCCTTTGGGGTACATCCTCATTTAAACTACCACAAAGGGGGAGCAATAGAGATGGGGAAGGAGGAGAGGATAGAGCAGGTAGGTAATGGGATGTTTAAAAAATTACCATGATGACATTGCAAATATTTTAAAAATCTGACAGAAACCTATCCCTAGGAAAATGATTACCTGACGGCCTTGCTGGTGAATCCCGCAGTGAAGTAATGAAATCAATCCTCCTCCTTGTTTTTTTCTAATGAGAGACAGAAAGGGAGTAGGTCTGGATGGAAGGGGAGGAGGGAGGAACTGGGAGGAGAGAAAGGGAAAAATTGTAATCAGCATAAAATAGTATGAGAAAATAATCTATTTTTAATGAAAGGGTAAAAATAAGAGGGACGCTGTAATTAAATTATAATCTTAAAAGTTAAATATCTGTATTTTAAAGCAAAAAAAAATTCTGAAATTTTTCCAATTTTTTTTTATTAAGGTGTAATCATGAAATTTGCCAGCAAGTGGATAGAACTAGAAAAAAAAAATCATTCTGAGTCAGA
Organism: Sigmodon hispidus; assembly: GCA_004025045.1. Lineage (NCBI taxonomy): Eukaryota > Metazoa > Chordata > Mammalia > Rodentia > Cricetidae > Sigmodon > Sigmodon hispidus. The sequence goes on from PVIH01002850.1 coordinate 174,840, forward strand.
TAACTCAGTTCCAGAAACAAACATGGTATGTATTCACTCATAAGTAGGTATTAGGGTGAAGCATAGGATAACTAACCAACCTACAATCCACAGCCCCAGAGAAGCCAGATAACAAAGAGGGCCCAAAAAGAGAATGCATGAATTTCCCTGAGAAGGGGAACTAGAAAAGATGTTCTGAGTAAATGGGGGTGGGGGGTGGGGAGTGGGGGGTGGGGAGGGTGAGAGACAGGGTTGGGCAGGCTGGGTGCAGAAAACAGGTTGGGGCAGGACTGAGGGAGAGAGTAACAAAGGGACATTTAGGGGTTAGAGAGAAACCTGGTGCCAGGCAAATTCCTAGGACTCTACAAGGATGACTCCAGCTAAGACTCCTTGCAATAGTGGAGAGTGTGCCTGAACTGACTATCTACTGCAATCAGATTGGTAACTACTCTAATTCTGATCAGAGAGCCTATATCCAGTAACTGATGGAAGCAGATGCAGAGATCCACAGCCAAGCCCTGGGCCCAGCTCCAGGAGTCCTCCTGAAGAAATGGAGGGGAGATTGTATGAGCCTGGGGTGAAGGGGGGTCAAAGTCATGACAGAAGAACCCACAGAGTCAGCTGACTTAAGCTCATGGAAGCACATGGATTCTGGACCAAGAGTTAGGGAGCCTGCATGTGAGCGACCTGGGCACTCTGCATGTGTGTGACAGTTATGTAGCTTGTTCTTCTTTGTGAAGCTCCTAGCAGTGAGATCAGGACCTGTCCCTAGTGCTTGGCTGGCTTTTGGAAGCCTGTTCCCCATGCTGGATCGCCTAGGTCAGCCTATATGCAGAGGAAGGAGTTGGTCTACCTGGATGTGTGCCATGCTTTGTTCAAGCCCATGGGAGGCCTGGCCCTTTCTCAATGGAGACAGAGGAGGAATAGATGGGGAAGCCAGGGTAGATAGGAGTGGGATGGGGATTAGGAGAAGAAGAGAGGGGGAAACTGTGGTAGGTATGTTAATGGAAAAAAGGTTAATTAAATAAATAAAATTACAGGGCAAGAATAATCCCCAACTCAGTTTTTGATGCCAGCATTGTTGGGATACCATAGTCAGAGAAAAAGCATGAGAAAGAAAGAAAGAAAGAAAGGAAGGAAGGAAGGAAGGAAGGAAGGAAGGAAGGAAGAAAGGAAGGAAGAAAGAAAATAAGTCCAGACCATAGGGCACCTATGTAAAACTGCTGAAAAAAACTAACAAACCAAATTCAACATTATATTTAAAAGATCACACTACAAAAATCAGAGTTGATTCTTGAAATGGAAAGGTGGTTCAGTGGAGAAAAAAACATTAGTCCCTTGTAGAGGCATGGATTTATCCTTACAAAGCTTTGTTTCACACCCTGGACTGACCCTTCAAACCCCACTCCAACTATAGGAACACCTGACTCACTCTTGAGGGAGGGGGGAAAGAACTGGATTTGGCCAGAAGTGGAGACTGATCTAAGCATTATTGGGTCAGTGGGACCATAGGACTGTCTGCTCCCTGCCCAGGGAGGAGATGGGCAGTTGCAGAGAAGAAAAATGACCAGATGTG
>PVIH01002851.1:0-42229 GCA_004025045.1 Sigmodon hispidus
GACTGGGCTATACTCCGATGCTCCTTCCCTGGTGAATTAGACAACCACTATCCACAACACCCATTAATGACTTTCTTTAAGGAGCATCCTGTTGTTTTTCCAAAGGTGACAGCTACAGAACCTATTCCTGGTGCAATTAATGTGTTTACAGACGGCTCTAAGACCAGAGTAGGGGCATACATGGCCCAAGGCCAATCACTGGTCCAATGTCAATTTGCTCCAGGAACCCCTCAAATAACAGAACTTCAAATAGTATTAGAGGTTTTTAAAACCTTTTCTTGTGCATTTAATTTGATTTCTGATTCAGTTTATGTTGTTAATGCCTTGAAAAATTCTTGAGGTGGTGGGTCCTATAAGGTCTTTCAGTTCAGTTGCAGGTTTATTCTCTCAGTTACAGGATCTTATTAGGAACCTCTCTAAGAAGTTTTTACCCCAACGCATTAGAGCCCACACTGGCTTACCTGGGTCTCTGAGCAAAGGTAATGCCCTAGTGGATGACGCCACATGGCAAGAATGGGTATTTACTGCTACACCCATTATACAAGCCACAGAATTTCATCAGTTATACCATGTTAATGCCAGAACTTTGCAAAGTAAATTTCAGCTTTCTAGGCAAGCGGCCAGGCAAATAGTTTTGAATTGTTCACATTGTGTGGAGTTTCAGCATCCCTTGTCGTTGGGAATTAACCCCCGGGGTTTGCTTCCTCTTAAAGTTTGGCAAATGGATGTGACACATTTTTCTGAATTTGGCAACCTCAAGTACGTGCATGTGTCAGTTGACACCTGTTCTGATATTATCCATGCCACTGCCCTAAGTGGAGAGAAAGGGCGTAATGTTATCGCTCACTGCCTTGAGGTATGGGCAGCCTGGGGAAAACCAATGCAGCTTAAGACTGATAATGGCTCAGGATATACCGGACGTCAATTTACAACCTTTTGTGCACAGATGGGAGTGCAATTGATCCATGGCCTGCCTTGTAACCCCCAAGGGCAAGGCATAGCGGAAAGAGCTCACCGCACACTCAAGGAGTGCCTTATTAAACAGAAAGGGGAAATAGGCCATGGCTGTACCCCAAAGGAAAGACTTTCCCTAGCTCTATTTACTCTTAATTTTTTAAATTTGGATGCCCATGGGGCTGTGGCAGCAGACCGGCATGCCAATCCAGGCACTATGCAGAAAGGACTGGTGAAATGGAAAGACATCCTCACGGGCCACTTGTGCAGCCTGGACCCTGTTTTAATATGGGCGAGAGGGTCTGTTTGTGTTTTCCCCCAGGATAGAAATGATCCAGTTTGGGTACCGGAGCGCCTGACCTGGAAGATTCAATCAGAAAAGGAAAATGAGGCAGGGGAGCAAGCAGATGATGCAGAAGCTCCTGTTGCTGGCCCTGATGGTGCAGATAAGTTCTCGCCATAATCTCAGCCATTTCATTGGCTGCCATAGGAGCCGCGAGCCATATTGTGCAGACTGCGCAGACTTTGAATGAGGTCTTGGCTAATGTAGTACAGGCCCTAGACATACAAAAGAATCTTATTGCCCAGCTAAAAGAGGGCTTGATGGTTATTAATCAAAGGATCGACCTAGTCCAAGAGTAAATTGATACTCTTTGGCAGCTGGCCTAGCTTGGCTGTGAATGGAAGTTTCCAGAATTATGTGGGACTAGTGTACAATATCAGAACTTTATTCATGCTGCAAATCTGTCTAAACAGTTGTCAAGTTATCTTTTAGGGAATTGGACTGGTGAATTTGGAAACTTGATGGCCCAGCTGAGAGTGACCATGGTGATCGTGAATTCTACCAGAGTGGATGCGGACCTGGCAGAAGGACTGGCGTCCTGGTTCTCCACCACTGTGGATCACCAGAAAGAATGGGCGGGAATGGGAGCTCTGGCAGGCCTGATGGCGAGGATATTCCTAGTTTGCCTGTGGTGCATTTGCCATGTTAGGTTCCTTCAGTGTCGCCATGCAGCCATGGTTGTCGAAGCATTTTCAGCCATTGGAGTCGGTCAGTCCCCCTAAGCTTGCTTGGCCTCCCTAAAGGAGAAGCCTTAAGAATGTTTTGCAGGATGCGAGGCTTAGCACTGCACATGAGTACTCTGGCTTATGGGAACTCATGAGGAGTATGTCTGGTTGCATGCAGGTTGACACCCAACCGCCTGCCTCTGTGAAAAGGGTGTCGGACGGGTCAGGGATTGTCTGGGTGGATGACACCCGGAGTGATACCTGTACATGTTCCTTTTGCACTTCAGAGACTAGACCTCTGCTTCTGCCTGCTTTTTTTTCTTAATAAAGAAGGGGGATCTGTAGGGAGCTGCGTTGTACCACGCCCTAAAGGTGGCGCTGGTTTCCGCCTTCCACCTTTCTGACGGTGAGTGCTCTCGGGAGTAAACAACTCCTTATTGGCTGTAGGCGAGGATGGTGGCTTGCTTCCGCGTCCTAGGACCTACGGGCGATGTCCACGTGGCTTACCGGGATTGGAGGCCCAGAGGGTATTTAGCCAAGAGCGGACTTCCCCCCAGGGTCGTTCGTCGTTCATCTGAGAGTGTGAGTGAGTGAGTGAGTGAGAGAATGAGCAAGTGAGTGAAAGATAAGAAGATAATAAAAGGCCCGAATAAACTGCAGAGAGAAGGATCCGTTGTTGCATCTTCCTTGCTGGCGAGGTTGCGTGCGACAATGGAGAACAGTGTTGCCAATGGAGAACAGTGTTGCCATCACTTTGGTTTTTACAGCTTTAGCTGTATCTCCATCAGGTTAGTACACAATTCTCCTAGTCTGGCTACCTCTGTGACTGAGTTTCAAGTAGATCCAAAGTCAAATGTCTCTGTTGCAAGTTCTTTCCAAATAGCGTGGTCCCTTGGTCTGAAACAAAGATGAACAGTTTACTATTTGTGATGCTTTGAATCTGAAGTCCCCCCAGAAGTTCGCAGGTTAAAGGCTTGGTTGCCAGCTTATGGGGCTTTATGGAAGTGACTAGATCATGAGGTCTGGCTTCATCAGCAGATTTGTGCACAGATGGATCATAGTTAAATGGTATTATTGAGAGATGGGGGCGATTTCAGAGGTAGGAGGAAGCAGACCACTAGAGGTACATCTCTCAAATGCGTCTTGCTTCTTCCTGTCTGTCCCTCTCTGCTTCCTGGATCCTGAAAGAGCAGAACCAATACCATCCTGAGAACAGGCCTCCATACAGTGACCAGGGGCTGACCCCAAGCCCCCAAAATGTGCTGTGATAGTAGAATTTAAAGCAAACATTGTGGACACAGTCAAACATGAGGCACAGTAGTAAAATGTCTCTCAGACATCCCATATCTTGCCATAAATCCTGTCAGTGTTCTATAACCATTAGCAATTTTGTGCCTATAGCCTGACCAATAATTTCAAAAGATTACCTCACTCTATGTCCCCCTACCCAGTCCTAAAATGCCAAGATATATGCTCCCTGCTTGTGGTTTTTCCCTATATAAGCCCTTTGTAATCAGGGCTCTACACTTCCTCCTTCATTAGCTGTAATTGGAGTGTAGGAAGTCCTTGCTTGGGCTTGTATAAAGAAACCATTGATTTTGCATCGGGAAGTTGGCTCCATAGTCTTGTTGGAGGTCTCTCAACATGGACACACAGGTGCCATGTGAGGAGCAGCTGCTACCACATGCTCCTGCAACGGTAATAATTTGCTTTGTCTTAGACTCAAAGGAATAGGTCCAGACCACCATAGGCTGACACCTGTGGAACCATGAGCTCACACAAAACTTTTCCCTTTTAAATTGCTTTTCTTGGCTATTTGTGGCAACAAAAAGCTGCCTGGAACTCTGTTAGTATCTATAAATAAGAGGAGCTGTCTTCCTTGAACAACGGGAAAAATTGCTTCTGCCTCTCTGGAAGACTCAAGGGAACCTGGGAGTTGGGATTAGGCATGTATGTGTGTCTGGAATTCCCACCCAGTCATCCACACCCAATGCTCAGTTTCCTCTTCTTGGGTCCATGCTGGGAATCTGATGGAAGTGACTAAGAAACTGTGCATGCAGTACTCTGACACATGGGCACCCTAGCAATAAACTGATTTTCAGGCAGTTTTTCCTTTTATAAAAAAAAATTGCAGAACAAGTCTCCTTCAGTGCTTCCACAGAGACACTGCATTGTTTACAATGTGCCTTAAATGGCAGTTGGCTGGCCCTTTTTTCTCAAGGCTTCCAATGAAATTAAGAAAAGCTAGTCTTTGGGCTAAGTGTAGTATCACACACCTTTAATCTCTGCACTTAGCAGGCAGAGGTAGGCAGATCTCTCTGAGTTTGAGACCAGCCTCAAAAGTGGTTTCCAGGACAGTCAGGACTGTTATATAGAGAAACCCTGTCTTAAAAAAAAAAATAGAAAAGAAAAGAAAAAAGAAAAAAAAGCTGGGGTGCTATGGGACTATGCTTTTGTACACTGTAAATATTTGTCACTGTAAATATTGGTTCAATAAATTGCTGATTGGCCAGAAACCAGACAGACAGGACGTATAGGTGGGGCAGCTAGATACGGAGAATTCTGGGAAGAGGAAGAGCAGTTCAGTAATGCTAGAAGACACAGAGGAAGGAAGACAAGAATGTTGCTCTGAGAAAAGGTACCAAGCCACGTGGCTAAGCAAAGATAGAAATCTGTGTAAACTTAAAGTATAAGAGTTACACAAAAATATGCCTGAGCCATAGACCAAACAGCTTGTAATTAATATAAGCCTTTATGTGATTTTTGGGACTCGGGGTTTGTGGGACTGCGGTTCCAGACCTTGGAGCTAGGACAGGCCAAAAACTTCTGAGTACACTGGATCTGGTTATACGAGTCTGTAACTCCGGCATTTGGGGGCTGGGTAGAGATAGACCAAGGCCTTTCTAGCTAGCCTAGCTAAAACAATGAGTTCCCAGTTCAGTGAGAAACCTTGTCTTAAAACAATAAGATAAAACATGATAGACGATGCCTAATGCTCAACTCTGGCCCAGTGCCAGGTGTGGGATACTGTCCTTCAAGGTGTTGGGATTGGGGTACCCACTTAGGATAAAACAGGTCGTTGCCATTGCTGACACTACCACACATAGAGTCATGGGACAGGAAGAATTCAAGGTGGTACCGACCTAAGTTTCCTGCCTACAAACTAGGTCATAGCACCCCGCTGGTCGGTCTTTTGTCAGCTTGACACAAGCTATGGTCATCTGGGAAGAGGGAACCTTAAGTGAGGGTTGCCTCCATCAGATTGCCTGTAGGCAAGTCTGTGGGGGCATTATCTTGATTAACGATTGATGTTATGGGTTTGTTACCGTCAGGCAAATGGTACTGGGTGCCATTGAGGAGGTAGACTGAGCAAACCATGGGAAGCAGCCTTCCTCCACGGTTCTGCTTCAGTCCCTGCCTCTGTGCCAGCTGAGTTTCTGCCCCGACTTCCCCCAGTGATGGACATGAAAGCCCAGCTAACCCTTTCCTTCCCAAGGGGCTTTTGGCCATGGTGTCTATTACAGAAATAGAAAACAAACCAGGACAGTGTCAGAAGGTGCTGTACAGGTGGCTGGTGGGGAAAACTTTGACCAGCTGTGAACATTTATACACCCTTGTGCATGTACCACCCCCACCACCGCCTGGGCTATGCTTGGTGCCTACATGCTTGTGTGAACTCAGGTGGGTAATTTAGTGTGAGTTCAAGGACAAGGAGGAAAGGAGGAAGTCAGGGGAGAAAGTTAGCCATTGCAGGTTTGCCTCATCAAAGGGATTCAGCTGCTCAACCCTTCATTGTGTTTGAAAGCTGCCTGAAGTACCTGTGGACATCTATGTACTGGGAGATACAGAACTAATCAGCTGTTGTCTCCCTGGTCAAGGATTTGCTCCTAATGCATTAGCTGCTCTCTCCTCTGCATTTCTGGCTGCTAGTTGCTTCTAGTAGAGTCCTTTGACCTGTGGCATGAAGTTCAGGAGCTGGGTATGGGTCTGGGGTGACCCTTGCTCAGGGTCTGCCAGCTGTGAATGGAATTTAAGGTCAGTGGTGATGAGATCAGCATCCGGTGTGTTAGACAAAGATGCTGGCTATGCCTGCAAGCTGATGTTCATTCCTGACACTCATCAAAAGCTCAAGCACATTCCATATACCCAGGTTTTTCTTTATACAGTAAGGGTGGCCCCTTCACGTTTGCAGCATTGTCCCCAGAGTCAGAGGTCCTGCACCCACAAAGCTTGATCATGATCACTGGTCAAAAAGCCTCTTCATGTTGCTACCATGGCGCTCACCTTTAATCCCAGCACCCGGGAGGCAGAGGCGGGCGGATCTCTGTGAGTTGGAGGCCATTCTGGTCTACAAAGTGAGTTCCAGCACAGCCAAGGCTAAACAGAAAAATCCTGTCTCAAAAAAACCTAAAAGAAAAAGGCCCTTCATATAAATTATAATGACTAACATGTTATTACATCTGACTGCTCACCAGGTTAAAAAAAAAAATCATTATCAACAATAACAGCCGAGTATGTTAGAAGCCAAATGGGAAGTACCCTGTGTGGTGAGGCTATAAACACTAGTCTCCTTGTGTGGGTTGTGAATCAAGCAGAGTCTGTTTACACTGCTCCAGACAGCAAGAACTATCTATAGACCCTTTCAGCCTCTGTTAGAGTGCTGTCAACAGTTAATTGTGTGTAATAGTGTGCTACCGCTCTTGGCTGGTACTGGGCACCCAGAGAATAGAATCATTGGAGGTCTCTGTTCTCAGAGTGTTCACAGGCTGGCGAGCGTTGCCAGGACAGCGGGAAGCCCGAGGGATTGATACAGGAGAAGTTAGCTTCCTCTATGCAGGAGGAATTAACCAGGCCCAGGAGACTGGCCACAAGGTCGCAGGCCAGACCACTGCAGTGTTGCTGAGTCCGACTGTTTTGGAGGTGTCAATCAGACACCTGGCTGGGGGAGGCCATCCCTAGGCATCACCCACGTGGACAGTGATCGGGAGGATTCCTTTATTCACAAGGCAGACTGCTATGGACTGCTGGTGAAATTTTCCAGAGAAACCTCGAATTGGTGATCTATTTTTTTCCTTTTCTCAATTACTCTTCATTGCTCTATTTTATATTTGCATAAGAAAAAGGTATAAATAATGAGTCAAACACTCACTCCTGAGAATTCTCCCTTCTTGTGGATGTCTCTTTAAATCCTACGAGATGGGCGGGACCCGGCAGGAGAGTCTCAGTGTTTGAAAGTCTTCCAGGGCTGCGCTTGCTTTAAGAGAGGGGGCGGTGCTCTGCCCGGAGGAGGCGGAGAAGTTCCTCTCCCTCCCCCGGATCTCCGGCTTCCGGGAACCGGCTGCAAGGCCACTAGTGCAGAGCATCCCAGGCCCCAACCTTCCCTGGACAGCTGGACCCTCTCCCTGCGAGGTGAGGCCGTCGGGGCTTCTGGGCCGGTTGGGGAATCTGCCCGCCCGGGTCGTTGTTGCTCAGCACCCCCTCTTCCCTTTAAGCCTGCCTGTGCATCCTCGGGTCCCTGACTACAGGGTCGCCAGCCAACACTCAAGCGCTACTAATTGCCTGGCTCTGCGCTGAAGTCCTTCTGCGCACTATCTTATAGAATGGTCTAGACACCATCACAAACCCATTTTACAGATGAGGAAGCTGAGGCCTGGAGGAGCGCACACACAGCAGACAAGCAACAGAGCGGGACTCAAACCCAGGTCTGTCTGACCCCAGCATCTGGGACCTAAAACCGGCTGCATTGCATGCCTTCCCTATCACCACTCCTAAATCCTAGGCTCCCCTTCCACTTAGGTTCATCTCTAGGCTTCATCTGGTCCCTAAACATTCACACAGTGAGTAACTCCTGCAGCCAGTATCCCTTTTGTTGATATGGGGCCTCTTGTAACCCATACTGGCCTCACCAAGTAGTGCAGGATATCTTTAATTTTCCTGAGCCTCCTGCCTCTACCTCCTAGGTGCTGGGATTACAGACATACACTAGATTTTGCAGGTCCTGAGTATTGAACCCAGGACTTCCAGCACCCGGGAGGCAGAGGCGGGCGGATCTCTGTGAGTTGGAGGCCATTCTGGTCTACAAAGTGAGTTGTAGGTAAGGACGCTAGGTAAGCACGCTAGGTAAGCACTCATAAATGAGCTACAATCCCAGCCTTCAGTTCCTTTATAACAATTTTAATAATATCTGATACTTAGATGAATAAACTATCAACCCCACCGAAAATAGGGAAGGGAAAGCATTTGTGGCCAGGGAGATCACTCAGTAGGTATAGGTAATTGTCCCCAAGCATGGTCAGCGTCCCTTCTGTGACCCACATCATGGGAGGAAAGAACTGACTCCTATTGCCACACAAGATGAAGAAATGTACATACATTTTTAATGTTTAGACAGGGTCTCACTATGTAGAGCAGGCTGGCCTTAAACACATAGAGATCTCCTGCTCTGCCTTTGAGGCTGCGGCTGGGGTTAAAGATGTCTGCCAGCCGCCTCAGCTGGCTATAAACCTTTTCTTTAGTATAATTTCCTTTTGTAGATTGTTCCACTTTCCTAAGTTTATCTATTTCTCCGTTTTAGACCCCTGAAAACTTTCTTCCTCACCCTTGGGAAAGGAGCCTCTGGCTGAATGGCAGCTGTAGATGACTTGCGATTTGAAGGTATGGCAGTTGGGAGCCCACTTTTACCTTATGATCATAGCTCCGGTTGCCACAGCAGTGGATTTCATTATTGACACATAGCTTAGAGGATTTTGTTTCAAACAACGTGGTAAGAGGCTGTTGGCCACACCAGGGTTTTCTAGTTTGGCCACACCAGCTCCTTATTTTTCTCACAGAATTCTTCTGATTGGCAGCAGGCATCATGAACTGGGCATAGCAGTTACCTCATGTTCTCTAAGCACTTTAGGGATGTTGTAAATACTTTATGAGTAACAACTTACGTTATCCTTCTTATATGAAGGTTATAGTTATAAAGGAATCATTCTTCCTTTTAGTAAGGAACGAGGCACAGAAAAATCATAAACTGTCTCTCTAAGAGTCATACAGTTAATAAACAGACAGCCAGGCCTTGAACCCAGGCAATATGACATCTCAAACTCTCCAGTGTCTGAGGAAGATTTGATGTTTAGATAGAAATAACTTCTTGGGCAAATACTGATCCCAACCATAATTCTCCACTGTATTTGGCCACCTGTACGAGTACTTGCTGCCCTTCTGGAGGGCCTGAGTTGGGTTTCTGGCACCCATCCATATCAGGTGGCTCCCAACCGCCTGTAAATCCAGTTCCAAGGGATCTGGTGCTCACTTCTGATCTCCACAGTCATCTGCACACAGGTGGCATACACTCACCCAAACACACATGCATACACATAAATAAAAATAAATAAAGTATCTGGATGTTCTGGCTGTTCCTCACTTCCTCACCATCCCATGAGGTTCGAGGTACAAAGTCACCTTTGGAGCTGTGTGTCTAAATTATAGCCCTGCCCTCCTCAGGTTCCTTGTGTCCCGTCTCACTGGGAGAGCAAGCCTGCAAACCCAGCTCTACTTCCTGCCTCTGACCTTTAAATTGTCCTTCCTCACCTCCTGTCCTTTCCCACCCTTCCCCTGCACACTGAGCTTGTGACGTGATAGCACCCCGGCTTAGGGCCATCCTGCTTTTTCTCTTGGAAGTGGTCTTCCAGAGTGTTCCCACTGCCCCTCCTTGTTTCCTCAGATCTTGCTTCACTGAAGAGCCCTTTGTTGGCCATGCTGTCTACAAGCACAGTGCAGGGAAGTGCAAGTATTGTAAACAGCTTTTGCAAAGCCCCTGTGGAGGGAGGAAGATTGTTTGATTTTTTTTTTCCCCCTCTCTCTCCAGAGGGCCAAAAGTTGGCTTGTGTTCCAGATCATAGAGCTCAGATAGGCCAGGATGTAGAGGCAGAAAGCATTACTGTCAGACATGATAACCAAAGTGACTAGCACAGAGAGAGTATGTGAGCCATCATGGCGGGAATACGCACCTTACACTCCAGATGGTGCCGTCTGCTGTCTTCTGGCATGCACACACTTCCCTGTCTGCCCCTGGGTCCTCGCTCTGTAGACCAGGCTGGTCTGGAACTCAGAGGTCCTCCTGCCTCTGCCTCCCGAGTGGCATGCACCACCCTAGCCTGGCTCCTGGGACCTCAGCCACGTCCCTTTGCGTAGCATCTCTGGCCTTTCTTCTCCTTTGGCATTTTCTTAGAAGCAGTAACTAATTCCATCTACTCAGTGAGCTGTGTTTTCCTTTGGACCCGCTGGCCTTCATGTTTCCACAGAGGCTCCCCATTTCTCCTCCCAGTGTGTCTTTCTGTTAGCCAACTGCTGCTTGTGAAATAAGTGTGATTTATGTGTGTCTTCCTTCGTGTGCTTCCTTTGACAGCATTGTGACCATCTTTTTAAATGTCAGTGTTTTGTCTGGCAATAAACAGCAATTCGGACCTTGTATCATCTCACAGGGTCTTTGTGGGGCAGATATTACCTACATCGTTTAGGTGAAGAATCAGACTCAAATACATGGAGTAATTTCTCCAAGGACTGGAGTCATGAGTGATTGCAGTCGTATCTGAAGCAGAAGGTCATCTCATGATCTTGAACCCTAGAAATTGGCCACCAGGCTCTAATAGCTGTTACACAGTAGCCTGCCTCTTTGGTTTGTTTGACACAGTTTTCCCATGTAGCCCTGGCTGTCCTAGAACTTGTTCTGTAGACCAGGTTGGCCTCGAACTCACAAAGATCTGTCTACCTCTGCCTCTTGAGTGCTGGGATTAAGGTGTATGTCACCACTGCCTGGCAGGAGCCTGCTTTGATTTTCTGCATGAAGTATTCATGGAGCTGTGGCCACTAAGAGTGAGCTGAGCTAAGGGCTCCACCCCACTGCTGGAACCGGGGAGTTACAATGTGGGTTACAATGATTACTACTGGTACTTTCTCAGCCTTCAAAAGTTCAGAGGTAAGCTAGGTGTGGGAATGCCTGCCACAGCACTCAGGAGGCAGAGGCAGGAGGATTTTAGGTTTGAGGCCAGCCTGGGCTATGTAGTGAGGTCTTGTAGTGAATAAAGAAATTTTACTGCTCTCTTGAATTTCATTAACACAGCTAGTCAGAGTGTTGGTGTATTCAGAGAAGTCTCCATCACTGCTGGTAGAAGTTAATGAGGAAGATTCTTCTGGACAAAATTTAGCAGTATAGTCTAAGAGCCTTAAAAAGCTGGCCTAGGGCCAGGGAGATAGCTCAGATGCCATGCAAGTATGAGAAGCCAGCAGGTGTAGTAGCTGCCTAGAATCCTAGCACTAGGGAGGCTGAGACAGAATTCCCATCAGGCAAACCACTAGCGTGATGTGGTTTGAATAGGTATGGCACCCATGAACTCATGTGTTTGAATGCTTGGCCCATCCCTATGGTGCTATTAGGAGATGTGGTTTTATTGGATGATGTGTGTTACTGTGGGAGATAGGCTTTGAGGTCTCATATGTGTGTTCAAGTTATTCCCAGTGTGGCAAACAGTTCACTTCCTGTTGCATGCAGATCAAGATGTAGACCACTCAGCTCCTTCTCCAGCACCATGCCTGCCTGCACGGCACCATGTTTCCAGCCATGATGATAATGGACTAAACCTCTGTAAGCTAGCCTCAGTGAAATGTTTTCCTTTATAAAAGTTGCTGTGGTCATAATGTTTCTTCACAAATTTACAAACTTTAAGACACCCAAAATCATAAATTCTGGGTTTGGTCTACATTGTCATTTCTTGTATACTTCAAAAACTATCATAATATAAAAAGTCATTCTTAACTGGGCAGTGGTGGCACATGCCTTTTATCCCAGCACTTGGGAGGCAAAGGAGGCAGATCTCTGGGTTCAAGGCCAGTCTGGTTTATTGAGTGAGTTCCAGGACAGCCAGGGCTACACAGAGAAACCCTGCTTTGAAAAAACAGAAACAGGGGCTAGAGAGATGGCTCAGCGGTTAAGAGCACCGTCTGCTCTTCCGGAGGACCCGGGTTCGATTCCCAGCACCCACATGGCAGCTAACAACTGTCTGTAGTTCCAGTTCCAGGCAAACACCAAGGCAAATAAATAAATAAAGTTTAAAAAAAAAAAAAAGAAAAAAAGAAAAAACAGAAACAAAAGGTCATTATTTCTATATAGCCACTAGTAGACAAAACAGGCTACAGAGTTGTTCATTAGATGTTAGCACACCAAAGAGGACCTGGGACCCTGTCGGCTGAGGTAAACATTTGTTGTATGAGAGGGTGGTCATCACTGGCAAGAATCTTGCTGAGCAAAGAGGGGAAACCAACCAGGATCTCCTAGTGCTGCCCTTTGTGGGATGGAGCTGAGTGGTTTGGTTTGGTTTGGTTTTGGTTTTTTGAGACAGAGTTTGTCTGTGTAAAAGCCCTGGTTGTCCTGGAGCTTACTGTGTAGTCCTTACTGGCCTTGAACTCACAGAGATCTGCCTGTCTCTGCCCAGGTGCTAGGAATGAAGGCCTGGCTATAAGCTGAGTGATTTTTATTTATATTTCTATTATTGGTCCTCATGGTGATTATATAGGACTCTTGAGTCAGAGATGTTCAGATAGATCAGCGACCCTACTAAAGACTTAGATAATACACCCATTTCCCTTCTTCAGTGTGTTATATGCTTAGGTGGGTCTTGAGTGGAACTGTCCAGCTTCAGCCTCCCTAGTGCTGAACTTGTTTTCAAAGCCTTGTCTGCTTGTCATAAATAAGGTTCAAGGCAAAGCTAAGATAGTATAGCAGCTGGAGGGCTGGAAGCCAGGTCCTTAGGCATGCTGGTCACGTGCTCTACCCCTAGGCTCCATCCCCAGCACCAGGGCTTCCTTTGGTGGGAAGCACAGAGCTGCCAGTGTGGGAAGGTCTTCAGGCCTTTGTACTTTGCTTGGTTTCAGAATTTGGTGACGGAGCCTCTTTGCTGGCGGCAAACCCAGATGCTACCACAATAAACATTGAGGATACTGGTGAGACTTCCAGGCACCAGCCCAGACCCCGAGGAACCTTGGGGAGAGAAGAGGATGATGAACTGCTGGGAAATAATGACTCTGATGAGACTGAGGTTTGAACTTACTTTCTAGGTTTTTTTTTTTTTTTTTCTTTTCCCTTTCTCAGAGTTTAGGGTCCACTGTGCATTCACTCATTACTTGTATTCCTGGTTCAGTGCCAGGCACTGATGATGTGGGATGTCTTTCTGGATGCTCTGAATATGCTTTATTACCATTGGTTAATAAAGAAACTGTTTTGGCCTATGGCAAGGCAGCTTAGAGGCAGGTGGGAAATCCAAGCAGAGATAAAGAGGAAGTAGGATGGAGTCAGGGAGAAATGTTGCAAGCTGCTGCCCAGAAAGTAAGATGTGATGGGAAACAGGTAAATCCAGGGAATCACATGGCAAGACACAGAAGAATAGAAATGAGTTAAGTTATAAGAGCTATTTGGTAATGAGCCTGAGCTATAGGCCAAACAGTTTGTAATTAATATAATAATTGAATAATTAGTTGATAAATGACTGCAAGACCATGAGTGGGAGAGATTCTTTCACACCACGGGCCAGACGGGTTAGAAAGCTTCTGGGTACACAGTGACACAAAGGTGTATGACTCGTGACATCCCTTTGTTGGGGAAACAGACATGTAAACAGATCATCAGCCGTGGCAAGTACTTGTGGGTGTGTGGGCCAAGGGAGCAGAGGGAGGTTTGGGAAGGCCTCCTGGGCTCAGTGGCGTCTGGCTAAGTCTGCTGAGAGAGGGAAGAGGGTGAGGGGAGAAGAGGTTGGAGGCAGAGGGAAGGGTCTTGAAAAGTCACAGAGGTGTGAAGGAGCATGCTGCAGACAAGAACAGCCTCTGTCTTCTGCATTGGAGCAAAGGATAAGCTGGAGGTAAGGCTCCAGACAGGCCGGGATCTAGTGAGTTTATATTCATACATGCGTTCATAGTGAGAACATGTCATACAGCTGAGCTGGATGATTTAAACTATGTATATAGATAAGTTTAAGGATATTTTATATTTGGTGGCCTTCAATATAAGTTGGAGGGAGACAGACTGGAGTGCAGAAGACCAGGTAGAGCTGAGCAAAATGGTCTTTACCAGAAGCAATGTGAGCGGGCTGAGCAGGACTTGTGAAATGGTGTAGGTGAAGGAGATTCGGGAGCGCTGCAGAGAGACGTGGAGGCCTCCATGTGATCGGGTAGTGTATACAGCCAGTGGGTCTTTGTGACCGTGGGCACACAATCGGGCTGTGTGAGGGGGACTTGTATTTCTTCAGTATTCTACATGTTGAATTATGTCCACAGCCTATGAGAGGAACACAGCTCAGCGTGTAGCAGTGTCTTCACTGTGCGGCTCTTGGGCACCATCGCCAGCTACGCGGGTCCTTTGTCACAAGTAGGATAGAAATCAGACACTGATTAGTCCTGCAGTGAAGGAAAGTGAGTCTGTTACACAGAAGACTGCGGAGCCCTGGGCAGCAGACTGCCTGCCGCATGAAGAGAGTGGCCAGGAACGGGGGGACACCTCAGTCGGAGGGAAGGCTTTGAACACCGTGTGCTCTCTAGGAAAGGACAGAGCCTCAGTGTAGGTGTCATCTCTGCTCATGGCTCACCATGTGCTTGTCTATGCATTACAGCTCCCGCTGACACGACTCTTAATATACTACAGCCATGTAATACGTTCAGGGAAGCCCGCGTGGTTGGACAAACCTGAGGATGAGGCAGGGTGATTGAGAGTTCAAGGCCAACTTGAGCCACATAGCGAGAGTCCATCTCAAATGAATACAAAACTAGGAAAGTCTAAGGACAGGAATGTTGGCTTCGCGCGTGAGAACAGACACATTACCAGCGCCACACTAGAGTTTATTCAGGAAAGTTTCCAGGTGGGTACAGCGGAAGAGAAGCGGAAGAGAAGGACTTTCATGTGGCATCTCCTATAATAGAGCGGGTGGGCACAGGTTTACATAGCCATGTCTAGAGCGTGTTCTGCCAGCGCCATGTTGAGTTTACTATGTGGCTGCTATGTGTCAGGAATTATCTCACCCCACGCCATGTCGGGTTATCGGACTAGCACGTTTACCACATGCCAGGAATCCTTACAGCCTGTCCTTGGTTAGTATGTATGACATACATGGGTGGCCACTAGTCTTCGCCAGCTTACCAATAGCTTCCTGTTTTTATTTTTATTTGCTGATTGCTGTCTCACTCTCTTCTTAGAGGTTTCCGTCTATAATAAGGGTGGCAGGCCTGAGCCTCTCATCCTTGTTGGATTGGGCTTCACAATTGATATTTATTTATTTATTCTCTCTCTCTGTGTGTGTGTGTGTGTGTGTGTGTGTGTGTGTGTGGCACTTGTCCATGTGTCCACCAAGGCCAGGCATGTGGTTGTGAGCCACCCAACATGGGTGGTACCGGGAATGGAACTCTGGTCCTTGGGAAGAACAGTAAGCCCTCTTTACTACCAAGCTGTCTCTCATGAAGCCGGGTTTTTAAGAGCAGTCGCCATATTAACTAGCAGCTCCTGATGACGCCTTTCTTTACTCAGTTTAGTTGGCTCCTTCTTAGAAGGACCGTCATCCTCTTTACCCTCTCCAAAATCAGGTGGTGCTTCTCCTCCACACACTGGCGGAGCCTCTGGCTGGTTCGCCTAACTGGGCAGAACCTCTGTACCTGGCTGGCCGATGATCATGTCTGTCCACTGCCTTGTCTCAGCACTGGGATAGTGACTGTGTGCTGCCTGAGACATCTTGGCTTTTTCATGGTTGTTGAAGTAGATTGTCCCCTCCGTCTGTAAAGGTTCCTCTTCTCAGTACTGACTGAGGACAATCTTTATCATCTGTCAGGAGAATTGGAGTCGTCTTTACCCCCCACCTGCTCTCCACACCACCTTTTTTCCGCTGACTTCCCTCCCGCCTGTGTGTTGCTTCTCCTGAACTCCGGCAGTCTGCTGGTTCACGATAATTTCTTTCCTCTTATGAGAGTGAAGTGGAGACACACTGAACACTAGGGCTGGCATCTGGGGTTCTTGGGCAGATCAGCTCAGATTAGGACCCAAATAAGGTGGATCAGAAGATCTAGAACAGAGTTGAACAATGAGGCTGATGAAAATTAGCTTCTATCTGAAATTTGTCAGATTATATTCTAGCTGAATGTGCTGGATATAAATGCAGAGGTGCACTGGCTCTTCTATCCAGATTTTATGTGATTGTTGAAGCAAGAATAACTGTAGATTGATTGCCTTGTGTGTTTTAAATCTTCATACTCCATTTTTTGTATATCTGGTCACATATATGCATTTATTGTACTATGCTATAATAACCTAAAGTAATAGTTGCTTATTTAACCAGATTTTAGCATCCATTTGTGTGTGGGTATGCATGTGCCACCGTGCATTTTGAGGTAAGAAGACAACTTTTGGGAGTCAGGGCTCTTTTGTCCAGGGATCCCTGAGATCAAACTCAGATCATCAGACTTTATGGCCAGTGCCCTTACCAGCTGTGCTTTCTGAATGACTCTAAAGTGATTATTTTAAAGACTTCAGGACAAACAGGCAAATAAATAATGACTGTGCTAAGACCAAGTTTCCTAGGAATTAGGAGCTCCCCTCCCCCAAAATAAAAAATACAAGCAATTGTCTTAATAAAACAGTTCTTTTGTCCTTTAGGCAATTTTGTGTAGCTGTTACTAAATGCAAAACAATAGTTTAAGAAAGTCTGTTCCGGGGCTGGAGAGATGGCTCAGAGGTTAAGGGTACTGATTGTTCTTCCAGAGGTCCTGAGTTCAATTCCCAGCAACCACATAGTGGCTCACAACCATTGATAATGAGATATGGTGCCCTCTTCTATGTAATGTATAATAAATAAATAAATCTTTTTTTTTTTTTTTTTAAAAAAAAGCATGTCTGTTTCTTTTTCAAAAAAGGTGTATTTACTTTTATATGACAGCATGTGTGTCTGTGCACCACACAAGGGATTTGTTCCTTCTAGGATGGAGTAGTCATCATGTGAGACCACTGTACTGGAAGTGTTTGCCTACATTTGTGTCTGTGCACCACCATGTGAGTGCAGTGCCTGAGGATGCCAGGAGGTGGCACTGTATCCCCTGGGAATGGAACTAATAGACAGTTGTGAGCCACCATGGGAATGCTGGGAATTGAACCCAGGTCTTTTGCAAGAATAGCAAGTGCTCTTAACCTCAGAACCATCTCTCCAGTCCCCCAAATCTGTTCATTTGAACACGCAGGATAGATTTTAGTTTTATGCCAGTGTATTAAGTTTTAATCTTGGGGAATAGTTTTCAACAGCCTTTAATTTAAAATAATTTTTATGCCTATTGGTGGTAGGTTGTTTTTTTTTTTTTCTACCTGTGTATACCTGGTTCTCAAAAAAGGCAAGATAGAGTGTCAGATTTCATAAGACTGGAGTTAAGGATGGTTGCGTGCCACCATGTGGGTACTGGGACTCAAAGCCACGTCCTCTGCAAGTACATCCAGTGCTGGTAATTGTTGAGCTATCTCTCCAGCCCTCAGTAACCTTTGAATCAGTGTTAATGTTAACTTGATCACATGCATAAATGGTTTTAATACAGCTGTACACACAGATCACTGTGACTTCTGGTTTTGTCTTTATTCTTTGTTTTGTTTTGGGGATCATCCTTTACTTTAGGGAACAGTCTAATTTTACTATACAAAATCCTTTCCTATTCCAAATATTCTCTTTCCTACTAATTCCTATTGATCATATATTTTAATAAAATCCAGCAAGAAAGAAACTATTTTAATAGACCAGTAACTTATGATAACATGTAGTATACCTGAGCATATTGTCTCCTCATAGACTTTAAAACAGCAAGAGTCCTTGAATTTATGTTAAGAGCACTCACTGTTCTTTCAGAGGTTTTGAGCTCATACCTGTCTATAACTGCAGTCTCAGAGTATGGTGGTTTTTTAAAAAAAAATGACCTCAAAAGGGAGTAGCACTGTTAGGAGGTGTGGCCTTGTTGGAGGAAGTGTGTCACTGTGGGGGTGGGCTTTGAGGTCTCGTGTATGCTCAAGCCACACCCAGTGAGACAGTTCACTTCCTGTTGCTTGCAGATCAAGATGTAGAAGTCTCAGCTCCTTCTCCAGTACCATGTTTGCCTACATGTAGCCATGTCCCGCCATAATGATAATGGACTAAACCTTAGGAACTATAAGCTACTCCAATTAAAGGCTCTCCTCCTGTATAAGAGTTGCCATGGTCATGGTATCTCTTCACAGCAATAGAAACCTGAACTAAGTTATGTGGGATCCAATGCCCTCTTCTGATATGCAGGCATACATGCAGACAATATATATAAAATATATATGTGCATACATATGAAATATAAATATATATATATAATATATAAGTATATGCATGCAAATAGTTAAAAGAAGAAGAAATCGGAAGTCTGGAGTTTATCATGTTTTATTTCTTCTCTGATAGTTACTTGCCGGCCAGAAGAAAAGTTCTCCCTTCTGGACATTTGAATACTACCAGACATTCTTTGATGTGGACACTTACCAGGTTTGTGAGCCAGCTTCACTGTCTATTTTCCATAATGCAAACTTGTTTCTTCTGAGATGGAGCAGCCATCATATGAGAGCCACTGTACTGGAAGTGGTCTGCCTTTCGCACGAAGGCTTGCTGTGTGGGAGAATGCTCACATCAGAGTTTTTATAGTAGTTGAATAGATGAAATCCCATGGAAAATTAGCCTTCAGTAGAATTACTGTCGTGTTACCTTGCAGGTGTTTGACAGAATAAAAGGGTCTCTGCTGCCAGTTCCTGGGAAGAACTTTGTGAGACTTTATGTCCGAAGCAACCCAGATCTCTATGGTATGTACAGTGCCCTTGGTTTGTACTCTACCACACCCATTAAGTTCCAGTAAATATGGGGAAGGCCTGGAAGGTTAGAGAATTACACTGTTAGTATGGTGTACAAGTTTTTTTATTTGACTCTCTGAGATTTAGTAACAGTCTTTGCAAAGAATTGAAGTGTGTGTGTAAAATTTCATGTTACATTGAGTGCTGCAGCTACAATTATTAATTGTCCCTTAGAAGGCTTCAGGAGACTTCAGTGTCAGCTTAAGGCGTGAAGCTTTCTGAGTGCTGTTGATTTTCCTCCATGAAGAATTTGGTGGTGTAGGGTGAGTGTGGAATAGGTTTTTATGGTTGACTGACTATATACTCCATGGTCTCAGGCATTTGAATACTTGGTCCTCAGTTTGTGGCACTGTTTGGATGGGATTAGGAGGTGTGGCCTTGCTAGAGGAAGTATGTCACTGGAGGTGGGCCTTAAGGTTTCAAAGGCCACATGCCATTTTCAATTTGCTCTTAGTGTCCTGCTCGCTGCTGCCACATGTCATCACTGTGACAGTTCTGGACCATAAATTCCCCCAGAACTTGAGTTATAGATGGTTGTGAACCACTGTGTAGATGCTGGGAATGAACCCAGGTCCTCTGTAAGAGCAACAAGTATTCTTAACTGCTAATGCCATGTCTCCAGCTGCTTAATACTTTTTCTAGGTAGAAGGAGATAAGGATGGTGTTAAGAAATCAAGGACAGGGCTGGAGAGATGGCTCAGCGGTTAAGAGCACTGACTGTTCTTCCAGAGGACCTGAGTTCAATTCCCAGCACCCACATGGCAGCTCACAACTGTCTGTAGTTCCAGTTCCCAGTTCCAGGCAAACACCAAGGCAACTAAAATAAATATATAAAATTAAA
Source organism: Sigmodon hispidus (assembly GCA_004025045.1). Lineage (NCBI taxonomy): Eukaryota > Metazoa > Chordata > Mammalia > Rodentia > Cricetidae > Sigmodon > Sigmodon hispidus. The sequence continues at coordinate 19,716 of PVIH01002851.1, forward strand.
AGAAAGAAAAAACCAAACTGAACAACCAAAGAAATCAAACATATGATAAAAGGATTTGTTGTTTTTTTGTTTTTTTTTTTTTTAACTTTATTTATTTATTTGTCTTGGTGTTTGCCTGGAACTGGAACTACAGACAGTTGTTAGCTGCCATGTGGGTGCTGGGAATCGAACCTGGGTCCTCTGGAAGAGCAGACGGTGCTCTTAACCGCTGAGCCATCTCTCCAGCCCCGGATTTGTTGTTTTGATGAGGAGCTGTGGTGGAATCTCCAGGGCATATGAAGATTAAAATGGAAAAGTGCACAGCCAAATGTGCGTCTTGTCATCGGTGCAGAATATGCATATATGTGCCATGCATGCACACACACATACACACCACTGCTTACATGTGCTGTTTCTGGCAGGACTCACTAGGAACAGTGGGGAGCTCTCCAGACACAAGTGTAGAGCTGGAACAGGAGCGGGGAAGCTTGCTTGCTTTTTTTCCTGTATCCTCTTTTGAACCTGGAACTATTATTTTTTATTTTGTGTGCAATAGGGTTTTATGGGCTACCTTTCTGACTTAGAACTCACCGTGTAGACCAGGTTGTCTACAGACTTACAGCAATCCTCCAGTCTCTGAGTGCTGGGATTGATTAGAGGCATGTGTGCGTGTGCCCAGCTGAAAGGGAAGGAGGGCAGTTCCAAACACATGGTCCGTGGATGGCCCTGGTTAAACTTCTAACCTTAGTGTAAAATACCGCAAAAAGGCACAAATGTGAGAAAGCTGTGTAGGGAACAGGGGAGTAGACAGCCATGGGAAGTAGAAGGGAGAGGGCGGGTGTGAGAATGGTCACTGTACATTGTAGACATGTATAAAACTTTAAGAATATAAGTTTGTCCCGAAGAAGGAAAGGAAAAGTGACAGCATTTAACTGTGTCTTTAGATCTCTGTCTCTCTGTATCTATATGTCTCAGACATACACAAACACATGTGCACACACATGCACATGCATGATGATGATTAAGTGGGTTATAGACCTTTTTCCCTTATGATTTATTTTTTTCTTACGTATGTATGAGTGTTTGTATGTGTGTTTTGCCTTCATGGATGTGTGTGCACCGTATGTGTACTTGGTTCCTGCAGAGGTTAGAAGAAGTCATCAAAATCCCCTGGAACTGGAATTACAGATTGTGAGCCAATGTGTAGGTGCTGGGAATCAAACCTGGGTCCTCTGGAAGAGCAGCCAGTGCTCTTACCCACTGAGCCATCTCTCCAGTCCCCAAGTTGACTTTTGCCTGAAGTCTTCTTGCACTTCTCTTCATTTATAATTCAGAAGGACCTGGCTGATTCAGCCATGTGTCCTCTGATCTTAACTTGGGTGCTTGCGGACAGGAAGTGATCTTGTGTTCTGCAGGCCAGAAGAGGACATCAGATCTCATTATAGATGGCTATGGCCACCATGAGGCTGCTGGAAATTGAATTCAGGACCACTGGAAGAGTAGCCAGTGCTCTAAGCCTCTGAGCCATCTTTTCAGCCCTGCTGCTTGTGTTCTGAAGTTGTAACAAAAATGCTTGTGCATGTTTGATCCTTCACTAAGGGAAACCATGCCTCAGTGTCTTCATTTACTTCATTGTGGACTGTTTTAGCCATGGATTCTGATTACCTCTGCCTTTTAGGAATCTAATTACTGAGTTGTGTTTTGACCTTTTGAAAGTGAACATTCCCATTAAATGAGTGTTGATTGCACCCAAAATTCTGTTCCTCTTGCCTGTCTGATGAGAAAGAGGCCTGTGAGAAGTGATTGGGAAGAGTCATTGCTTCTTTCTGCATCTTCTGGTTGCTTTGCAGGCCCTTTCTGGATATGTGCTACCTTGGTCTTTGCCATAGCAATTAGCGGGAATCTTTCCAACTTCTTAATCCATCTGGGAGAGAAGACATACCATTATGTGCCCGAATTCCAAAAAGGTAAGTGAATAGTGCGACTCTCAGGATGTGGACTGTCTCTAACTGTGAGCTTTTACCCTCTGAGACACTGTCCAGTCTCTAGCACTGCGCCCCTGCTCTCAAGTACAGCCCCTCCCTCACACTTGTATAACCCCCAGACCTGCTGCCAACAAGGCAAAATTCGGTTGCATACCACCTTCCATCCTAAATGTATATTACTCAGCAGTACACACATATTTACAGTGTTGTAAGCCTATGTGATTTTTAGGGAAGCTGTCAGACTGAATAGTGAGCGATTGGAGTTTATTCTAAAAATATACAACATGACTAAAGCAGTGTGCATGAAGTCTTGACTGTAACAGTGTTTGCATTTATCCAGGGACTAGAAACAACCGAGGCATTGTTCTTTAAGTTCTGATGACACAGCCAGCTGAGATGCCTGTAACTGTTCATTATATAAAGCACTTAGAGCGTTGTGGGAAAGCAGTAACCATGCCAAACGGGTGCCTGTTATGTTGGCAGTTTTGCTAATGACAGGTCTGCAGTGGTCAAGACTTGGAGAAGACCACACAGAACAGGACCCCAGAGTGGGCTCATAAATGACATTCTTGCTTTAAAAATGTCCTTCTTCTTCTCCTCCTCCTCTTCTTCTTGCTTCTTCTTTGATATGTGTGTGTGCATGTGCCCACACAAGCCAAGCATATGCCTATATATAAGTATGAGCTTGTGTACCACATTATACACATGGAGGTCAGAGGACATCCTGGGTGTTGGTCTTCCCCACCTTGTTTGAGGTGAAGTTATGTGTTGGCTGCTGCATGTTCCAGACTAGCTGACCTGTAAGGTTCCAGGGGTTCCCCTGTCTCTGCCTCCCATCCCACATAGGAGTACCAGGGTCACAGATTCACACCACTGCATCCCATTTTAATGGCATCCAAGGAATCCCAGTCAGTCCTCACTCTAGCCATAAATGCTTACCCACTGAACTGATGCCACTATTTGGCAGTAAAAAGTAAACAGGTCACAGAGCTTTGCAAATGACATCCATCCCAAAGTGAGGAAGGTTGGACTTGCTAGGTTTTATCAAAGCCTGGTGTTCTTCTCTATTCTTACTCTGCTAGGAGGCTATGTAGAGCCTGGGTGAGAGCAGACTCCAGGATTAAACACTGGCCACAGGTCCCAGCTCCGCCATCCACTCATTCTCACCTCTCGGCAATATTCTGAGCCTCAGATTCCTCATTGGCCAAATGCAATGATAACATTATAGGGCCATCCAAGAATAAAGAGTTGAGGGCTGGAGAAATGGCTCAGTGGTTAAGAGCACTGGCTGTTCTTCTGGAGGACCTGAGTTTGATTCCCAGCATCCACATGGCAGCTAACAACTGTAATTCCAAGATCTGACTGACACCCTTACACAGTTATACTTGCAGACAAAACACCAATTCACATAAAATAAAAATAAATATTTTAAAAAAGAAAAATAAAGAGTCCAGCCAGGTGTGGTTGCTCACGCCTGTGATTCCTATAGAGGTCAGACAGAGGATCAGGAGTCTGAGGTTAGCCAAGACAGTGAGTTCTAGGACAGCTTGAGCTGCACACCGAGAACCTGCTTGAACCTGTTTCAGAAAAAAAAAAAAAAAAGGTTTGATATATAAGAATAGTGATGTGTGTGAAACAAATTCAGTACATTTAATTATTGCCATGATTATGTGCACAAATGTACATATGTGTGTGTTTATGTGAGGGTATTCATGTATTCTTCCTTTTTCTCCCCTTTACTCTAAATGTGTGTGAGAGTGTGTGTGTGTGTGTGTGTGTGTGTGTGAGAGAGAGAGAGAGAGAGAGAGACAGAGAGAGAGAGACAGATAGACAGACAGACAGAGTCCATGTATTCTTTTTCTCCCTTTTTACCTTTATTTGTTTATTTGCTTTGAGACAGGGTTTCTCTGTGTAGCCTTGGCTATTCTGAAACTCCCTCTGTAGACCAGGCTGGCCTAGAACTCAGAGATCTGTCTGCCTTTGCCTCTGAGTGCTATGATTAAAGGTGTCTGTCCCTACCACCTGGTTCCCTTTATACCTTCTATATCTCTCTTCTGTCCCTTTAAAAGTGCAGTCAGACATAGATTCAATCCTATTTAAAACTCTTCATTTGGATGTGAACTTGGACCGTGTTCCCTGGGAGGCAGGCCCTGCCTTCAGCTAGCTCAGTGGTTGGCAGAGCAAGACCGAGACTGTGTTATTGTAAGTACTTTAACGTCTGCATTGCAGGTCAGTGTAGAGCTAGAGACCAAGAAGAAAGAGGCTCCTACCCTGCCTGGGGAGGGAGCTGGAACACAGAAGGGGTCCTTATCTAAACCTCTCCCCTTAAGCTGGGCACCCCGGTATCAGAAAGTGCTGATTTCTACAGCAGTGAAATCATCATTGCTTTTTCTGAGAACATTTTCTCAGCTTATGTAAAGAGTGTGAGTTGTAAGCCTTCGGTTGGCTTGGTTGGTGAAGGTACTTGCCATCAGACTGGTCTCGAAATCACTGAGACCTGTCTGCCTCTGTCTCCTGAGTGCTGGGATGCTTGCAGCACAATGCCAGCCTTATTTATTTATTTTAAAATTTTATTTATGTAGACAGGTGTTTTGTCTGCATGTAGGTCTGTTCACCACTTGCTTGCCTTTTGCCCTAGGTGGTCAGGATAAGGAATAAAATCCCCTGGAATTGGAGTTATAAATGGTTGTGAGCTGTCATGTGGGTGCTGGGAATCAAACCTGGGTCCTGTAGAAGAGCAGCTAGTGTTATTAATTGCTGAGCCATCTCCAACTCCCATACTCTCAATTGAGTATGTATTAGAGTCAGTCACTGCGCAGAATAGTTGTGTTTGTTTTATTTTCCTTGTGGCCTCATAAGGTAAACCTATTCCCATTTTGCAGACAGGGAAATTGAAACAGGAAGTTTTTTTTTTAACTCTTCACACAGAATTGCTTTGCCTAGGATTAGAACACGTGGCTTGGAATCTGCCTTGCCTCAGACCCTGCATTGCCCCTCGTAAAGCCGTGAGTGCAGTGTGTGATGTCCAGCCTGTGTTTAATAAGCAGTAGCTACAGCCAGGGTAGAATTTCCTTCCTCTTCTCCTCCCCACCCAAGGAAAGGGGATTATGTCAGCAAAGCTGCACAGGACTCAGTAAGGGCATTCCAACCTGAGAAAAGACTGTCATGAGCCCCCAAGGGTCCTGGACAATGGCATGCTCTAATCAGAGTCTGACTGTCATTGCTAGGAGGGGCCTGTTTTTGCAGGAGGTACTGATTGAATTGGTTGCTGATTTTCTCGTTGGAAGGGAGGGTGGGTGCCTTGGCATAGCATGCTCTAAGATTGTCACTCCAGAAGCAGGAAGACAGTCCTGGAGTGATGCTCCTCAGGAGACAGGGACCAGAGACCTGCCAGTGATGGTTCCCAGGAGCTGCTAACGAGCATGTCTGCTGCCAACACAGTTATTTATGTGAGGAAGAAACTAGTGTGGAGATTATCTCAGGCACTCCCGAGCTAGAACTCCGTGTTTTAGAGACAGATCACTAGATGGCATGCAGAACAGGTTAATCTGTACCCAGGGCATTTTAATATATTTACTAAAGAAATTACTGTCAGCTCTTGTTTTGCTAGGGAGGAAAACATGTTCTTCCAGGGGAATAGTTGGATTTTATTTGATCCAAAAGCTCAGTGTACTTAGACATGTGTTAGTATGGCTCTCTAAAGTATTTCAGTTACATAATTCAATAGTTTTGATTACTAGGTTTTAGTCACCAAGTCCTATAAAATCATATAGGGGACCCTTGTCACTACCGTAAAGATACATGCTAAGGCTTCATTAGATCAGCAAACATTATAAAGCACCTATTGTGTGCCAAGTGCTCTGCCAGTCCCAGCAAATACAAAGCAGAAAAAGGCTCTTAAGCAGCCAGTTGGTGGTGGCACATCTTTTAATCCCAGGAGTTGGGAGGCAGAGGCAGGCAGATCGATGTGAGTTCAAGGCCATCCTGGTCTACAGAGTGAGTTTCAGAACAGCCAGGACTACACAGAGAAACCCTGTCTCAAATAATAATAATAGTAATAATAATAAAGTAAAAGTATGTGAAGCCCCTGATAGTGTGCTTGCTAAAGGCTTGGTGGAGACAGGTCTGTTCTGTCCCTGCAGTGTCCATAGCGGCTACCATCATCTACGCCTATGCCTGGCTCGTGCCCCTGGCTCTCTGGGGCTTCCTCATGTGGAGAAATAGCAAAGTGATGAACATCGTTTCCTATTCATTTCTGGAGATTGTGTGCGTCTATGGCTACTCGCTCTTCATTTATATCCCCACAGCAGTGAGTACCGTGCCAAGTAGACTAAGTGATGCTGTTTTGGGTGGAAAAATTAACAAAGTATTCCATGGGGCCTTGTTAATTCTAGCTTACTACTCCCATGCCCCTGGAGGTTCCTTTTGAATTTAAAGTGCAGGATGAGGGGCTGGAGAGATGGCTCAGCAGTTAAGAGCACCATCTGCTCTTCCAGAGGACCCGGGTTCGATTCCCAGCACCCACATGGCAGCTCACAACTGTCTGTAGTTCCAGTTCCAGGCAAACACTAAGGCAAATAATTAAATTAATAAATAAAAAAGTTTTAAAAAAATAAATAAAGTGCAGGATGAATGGGTGCTGGGAAGGGGAGGGCTTTGGCTCTGTCAGGAGCCCTGCCTGGGTTAGCACCATCCATCTGCATGCTGCTAGAGTTTCTCTGCAAAGCCACATGGTAGAGCATGGCCAGCTGCATGCCCAGTTGCATGGCCAGCTGCTGACCGGCCTAGGGGCTGTGTGAACACCTGTGCTGGGATGAACAGATGCCTCTGAATTCCCCCCTCATGCTCTCTCCTTTTCCAGGTACTATGGATCATCCCCCAGAGAGCTGTTCGTTGGATCCTAGTCATGATTGCCTTGGGCATCTCAGGCTCTGTGTTGGCAATGACATTTTGGCCAGCTGTTCGTGAGGATAACCGACGGGTCGCCTTGGCCACCATTACGACAATTGTGTTGCTTCACGTGATGCTGTCCGTGGGCTGCTTGGTATGTTTTTACAGTCCCCTCTTGGTATGGTACATCTTGTGGATGTGCAAGTGTAGGCGCATGCAGAGGTCAGTGGACAAGTAGTCAGTTCTCAGTTTTCATCACCTGGGTTCTGGGGATCAACTTCATGTCCTGAGGCTTCCTCTGCAAGCATCTTTATCTGATGACCCATCTCTCCAGCTCTCTGGTGTGTATCATACACAACTGTCAACACTTACTTTATGAAATCTCAAAGCCACTAGACACAGTGGTTCTTGGATTGTTTGTAAGGTGCTTGAGTCCCTGTGCCTGGATGTCCTTTCAGGAAGGTCATGTGCTTTCAAGTCACGCAGGCCCAGTAGAAGGCCAGCTCTGTCGTGTGGTGGCTATGTGAGCTTGGCCATGGCTCTGGGCTCCTCCAAACCTACCGCTTCATCTGCAATCTGAGTGGCATCTTCCCCCATGGAATCAAATGAAACAATACACAGGGAGCTGTGACATAGAACTTGTCACTAGCTGCCTGTACTCTGGGGTTTTGTTTTGATCCTAAGGAGACCTGCCCAAGCTCTTGAGAGGCTGCCGGATCTGGACCCTTCTGTTCACTCTCCGCCTCCTGCCAACACGGCCTTCCTCCTCTGTTTTTAACATTGTCAGGTAGGATGAGGTGAGGAGGAAGAAGAAAGGAAGGAGAAGCCGTACTAAAGTCTGTGGGGACTAGAGAGTCCTAGGGATAGTGGAGCAAGGAAGTGTCGTTACCGTTATTAAGAACACATTTCGGGGGCTGGAGAGATGCTCAGCTGTTAAGAGCACTGGCTGCTGTTGCAGAGACCTGGGTTCAGTTCTTAGACCCACATGGCAGCTCACACCTGTCTGTAACTTCACTTCCAGGGGATTCAGTGCCTTCTTCTGACCTCCGTGGGCACCAGGCACACGTGTGATACACATACATATATGCAAGCAAAACACTTTTACACTTGAATAAATATGAAAAAAAATGTAGAGGGACAGGAACGCAGTGGGTGGGGACTCATTGACTCTACAATCATGAGGACTGGAATTTGAACTCCCAGCACCCACATAAAAAGCTAGGTATGTGAACATGGTGGGGAGCACCTTCAGCCCCAGCTCTTGGGAGGCAGAGGCAAGCAGACCTCTGAGTTCTGGGTCAGCCAGACCTACATAGACCCTGACTATCTGTGCCTCCAGCATTAGGGATTAGAGACAGGTTGGTCCTGGAAGCTCACTGACTGACTAGTCAGCCTTGCTGAATGGCACACTTCCAGTTCAGTGAGGGATCCCATCTCAAACCAATGAGATGGGAGGTACATGATGTTTGACCCTGTTTTCTACATGAATGTAGCATGTGTGAATCTGTACACTCATTGCCTATGACATCTCCCCCCCCAGTAAAATTAAATTAAATTTTAAAAGAATCCATTTTGGGGTTTAGGATGTAGTTCTGGTAAAGCATTGCTTTTTTAGCCCTGCTCAGAGCCCTAGGTTTGTTTCTCTGGACCACATAAACTGGGTGTTGTGGTGTACACCTGTCCTTCTTCACTTGCTTGGGAGGCAGAGGCTAGAGAAGCAAAACTTCAGCATCATCCCCAGCTGTGTAAGGAGCTGGAGGCCAGCCTAAGCAACAGACCTTACCTAAAAATAAATAAATGAATAAATAAACAAAGTCCGTGGTGCTGTGTCAGGACTGCAGGATCTTTTACTGCCCCAGACAGCCCCTTCTTGGGTAATGGCACTGAAGGTAGAATTTTCCTGTCCATCTTACTGCTCAAGAATTTTCTAGAAGAGAGCCAATGTGGGTAAAAGTGCTTGCTGATCAGCTTCGTGACCTGAGTTCAAGCTCCAGGACCCATGTGATGGAAAGAGAAAGCCAGTTCCTTTACCCGGTCCTCTGATCTCCAGCCATGCACTGTATCCCTCCCTGTGATCACTTCTAACTAATAAGTAGAATTTAAAGGTAAACTTGTCTACCAGAGCATTGTTATGCAGTAAAAAGAGCTCTGACCTGGGAGGTGCACAGTGAGGGAAACTGAGGCTCCTTAGCTGTCACGGTTTGTCTTCCTTTCTTCCTGAGAGATTCAGCATACAATAGGAAACCTCCTCTACTGTGAAGGGTACTTCAAATGTGTCACCAGAAGTTCCCAGGGCCACTCTGCTGCAAACTGTAACCAAATTCTCTCCTAGGAGTGACCCAAGGTCACACAGCTCATAAATTGACTAAGTCTATTGTTTCACACTGGCCATGCCCTTCACCAGAGCCTCTCCCTGGGCCATCGGTGACCTGAACTTTTCACATAGCATCCCAGAGGCAGGAGAAAGGCACATTCCATTCAATTCTGAAAAGTCTCCTAATTGGGACACGTTGGACTGTGGGCAGAGGTGTCCACCAGGAGAAGGGCTTTTCCTGTGGACACGTCATTATGTTCTGGACACAGGGAACCCTGGATGGTCAGATGTTGAGCCAGGGTCCTGGGTCTGAACTTTCTTCTCAGTATTGGACGTGGCTTCTCTCCTGGAGGAGAGAAGATCAGAATAGAGGGGGCCAGGGATCCAGTCCAGCTCACCTAACCCTGCTGTGGCCATTTCTCTACTTTGGACTCCTTTTTGTTGCCACAGATAAAGGAGCCAATCACGTACACCATAGCACTCTCTGTCTCACTGGTAGGATTGGATGAGATATGCAACATGAAAATTAGGACAAGTTAGGTGGGTCTGGTGGCTCACATCTCTCATCCCAGTACCCAGGGAGGCTGAGGCAAGAAGATTGCCACACGTATGGGGCCTGCCTGGGCCTCACAGCGAGTTTCATGCCATTCAGAGGTCTAGAGCAAGACCCTGACTTATGAACAAGGAGCTGCTGGGAGATAGCTCGGTTGATAAAATCCTTCCAGAAGACCTGAGTTCAGTCTCCAGAACCCATTTAAAAAGAGCTGGGCCTGGTGCATGCTTGTGATCCCAGGAACAGGGGAAATGGAGGCAGGTGGATCTCTGAGGCTCTCTGTCAGTCGGCTCAGCCTGCTTGTTAGTTCCAAACTAATGAGAGACCTTGTGTGTTTCTGGAAGAGGAGGAGGAAGGTGCCAGAGGAATAAACTTGAGATTGTGCTCTGGCCTGCACACACATGTACATGTGTATCTACACACCACATACAGATGAACATGGACACACATATACAAAGGAAAGAAAAATATATCTGTTCGTTTAGTTAGAAGGCATTATTATTGTTGAAAGGGGGAAGAGTTGGCTGGGGAGACACTTAGGCTGAAGAGCACCAGCTGAACCAGGCAGCCTAGCCTGGCTGTCTCAATATCCCCTGGGAAACCTAGATTGGTGTTTGTCTCAATGCAGTGGTGTGTGTGGCCGCCCCACACCTGCTGAGGCTCCCCATGACTGCATTTGAAAATGATCTCCAGGTTGTCACTGACACACATACCTGGAAGGGATGGTTTGGGAAGAATCCAGAAGGCAGGCAGGCTCTCAGTGGGTTCTGGAGAGTCAGACAAGCCTACATTTGAATAAGTACTGCCAGCCTCAGAGACACCACAGCCTCCTGGCACTGAGTGCCACCAGATGGGCTGGGCCAGGCACAGACTTTGTGCCAGCTCACAGGCCGGGTAGAGACTGGGAGAGAATGCCTTTTAAAGAGCATCTTATCTCTCCTTTTACAAACAAAACTGCAGAGGTAGGGAGGCTTGTCTAGGCCACAGTGCAAATGAGGGATCTGGACCATCCAGCTCTGAGGTTCAGAGTCCTGAAGAGTGTTTCTTCAAGTGGCCAAGAAGAAAGACACTTCTTCATTTGCTGTTCCTCCAGGGAGAGGCCCGAGGAGCCAAGGGTAATATGGGTCCTCTTGCCTCTGACTCACTCATGTTCCTCAAATAGAGGAGTTTCCTTTCTTTGTGCCAGAAAACAACTGCAAGAAAAGCCTTTAAAAAGTGGGCTTGCCTCTGGGGACGTGATAAACTAAAAGGAGTTTATGACATTAGGAAAAAAGAAACTAAAGAAATCTCTTAAATGAAAGTTGGAACAATCTGCGAGGCCCAAGCGTGTTGTACTGGCGCCCTCTTCTGGCTAGTAAGGGTAGAGCTGCTGGAACTAGTTCATAGCTCTTTACTAAACTTTACACCTTCCTGGGCCATTGATTCCAACAAGCCTGCAGCCTCCTGAGCATCTGATAGCCCTTGGTATAGTAACATTTTCACTTTCCCTTTGAAGGGAAGCTCAAGGATAACAGTATCCTTGGATCTCAAGGCAGGAGATCTTTGCTGCCTTTTCGCTCCCACCACCTCCTGATTCCTGACAGCGAAACTAGATGGCGAGTGGATATGCTTGTCATACTCCATTTCCGAGCGCAGGTACTAGGAAGTGAAGCGTGCCCAACACTTTCTTTTCAAGGCCCCTGCAGAATCAGCCAACTGGTTTAGCATCTGGCTACTTACTATCATTGCCAAACCCAGTGAGATGCAGGTAACACAGATAGTCCCCACGTGACACAGTAGTTGCAGAGGTGAGCTTTGGAATCAGGTGAACAGAGCTGTGAGTCCTGGCTCCACTGCTCATCCGTGTATACTGATCCAAGCGTCCGTGAGCTTCCGTTTCTGCACCTGTCAGGTGAGGATCATTGCAACAATCCCTCAAGGTTGTGGGGAAGATTCAGGCATAAAACATAGTGCACTGGTGAATGGGAACTAAGTTTTAGTGAATGACACAGACATACAGACCGGTGGCTACAGTTTGGTGTGATGGGGGACGGGAGAGGCCCCAAAGACTGCTAACCTGGCTCCCTCATTGTGTCTTTTCCTGCAGGCTTACTTCTTTGATGCTCCAGAGATGGATCATCTCCCAACAACTATAGCCACTCCCAACCAGACAGTTGCAGCGGCTAAATCCAGCTAACAGGGCAAGCGTTTTCATCTTGTGCAGTACGTTACAAATGGGCAGGGGCATTGGTTCTGTGTTAGCATTAAGGATGGGAAGCTAGACCCTGCGTCTTTCTGTATACCGTCATGTGGGTATGTTTCTGTTCCTGAAAGCTCTGTTTTGAAGTCCATGAGCTGTGTCCCTAACAGAGTTAGGAACGCAGACTCTTAGATCCGGGGCGGTGATGTCCCTGCTTCGTTATTACACCTACCTTCCTACTTCCGTGTGCTTTCCAGTGGCACATGAGGGTGTCTTCATTTCTTCACCATCCCAGTGATTTTCCTGTATCTCTAACTTCCCAGGCTGGCTTCTGAAACCCATGTTTCGATCTCTTGAATGACCCCCCCGGGGATCTCTGAAGGCTTCTGAATGTTTGTGGCTCATTTGTTCAAGGCTCTGAAGTTCACCCTCCATGACCTTCATGGAGCTGAGAGGGTCAAGAGTGCAAGAAGAAGATCCAGCTTTCTAACTAAGCTTGTCCCCTCTTCTACTTCCTTAGTGGACCAAGGCAGAGCCCTTTCTTTTGTTAACAAGTTCCCATGTAGCCCAGGCTAGCCTCCAGTTCATTATATAGCCAAGGATGACCTTGAACTTGAACTCTTGATCTTCAGCCTGCTGTCTCTGGCTCTCAAATGCTGGAATTACAGGTGTTTGTCATTATGCCTGGCATACCCTTTTCCATTTCCCTCTGGGAGAGGATTGAACCCAGGGCTTTGTACAAGTTAAGGCAGTACTTTATCATATATTCCATGGTAAGCTTTGGTGGGGCAGGCAATAACTAATTAAAATGCAATTTCTTATGCCATGCATCTGGGTCTCCACCTATATTTTAGCTTTACGGGGTAACACATTGAAGGGGTAAGGAAGGCTGGGGATCGATGCTTAATGGTTTTTGTCTGTTTCTTGAGATTTTGAGTTTCATTGATCTTTCTCATACTTCAGTGACTTCCTGTCCAACACTGTGTTGTCTTATTCCAGATAACAAAGTGAGATGGAGGATCTCTCGGTTTCTTTTTCTCATTTCTCTCCTAGAGAAACAGATGACTGTGTTATCAACGGCACTTACATACTTCAGTTATAGAAGAAATTAAACCTTATGTCAAGAGCAACATTTGAAGGAATATCATATAAATATATCAAAAAGCAAAGGTCAGGTCATAAAACCAGTAAAGCAAAGCTATTCCTGACTCTGGCTCCCACGACCCCACATAGCCCTCTTACCGTGTCACATGGTGACTGGCACCTCTGACACTGTAAAGTGCCTCCTGCTTTGTTCAGGATAGGGGAAGCTTCTTTGTATGCCACCAGCATTGGTACTGACCATGACACAGTGCCATCTGTCATGACTGGACTCACCTAGATTCCCCTGCTGCCCTTGGTCCAGCCACTCTCCTCAGTCCAAGGCCTGCTCCTCCCTGATGCTCCCACACTGAAGCAAAAGTGCACTTGAACAAGCCTTCCAAGGCATGTCCCCCCTCACACTGGTGCAGGGAGCCATAGGCAACTAACTCATCTATCAGAGAGGGCACAGCCTGTGTAAGAAGGTGGCAGGGGATCTTAGCGGTGGTGTTCGTAAGCTCCTGGCACCTGAGCACTCAGTAGTGAGAGCTTCTGTCCGCCTGACAGGGCTGGTGATTTATATTGAGGTCTGGTGCTCCCTGTTGGCTTTGCTTTGACACCTTATCTCCTTTCCATAATGGGTGTGGGGGTTTTCTTTCTCCACTGAGGAATTCCAGCTGCAAGTCCTTCAACTTAAGAAGATGTGATGGTTGAAGGGGCCTGCAGTGGCCTTGGGAATGGCTCCCTAGCTGACACCGTTTCTTCTCAAGGATATGCAGTTTGGACCCAAAGGCCAGAGTAGGGTGGGTTTCTGTCTTCACCTGTGTGGATGAAGCTAAGGCGGAGAGAATATAGTCCTTACCCCAGCCACCCGAGTTTGGTGATAACTAACACATTCCTACCACACTATTTACAAAACACGTTCCAGGTCACTGTCCTGTTGGCAGCTCTAGCCAGGCTTGTCCATGACCCCATAGATGAGGAGGGTGAACGTGTGTGAGTTGATTGTGGTTGTCCACTGCCGAGAAGCAGAACCAGGACTTAAACCCAGGTCTTGGAGATCCAGCTTCTGAGTCATCTCATCCTCTCCAATTTTTAGAGATGGTGTTCTTTCTACAACTGAAACCCATGGGCCATGCTGTGCCCATTCCGAAGATTTATGGTGCCCTCTTGTCTGGTCTAGAGCTGTAGTTCAAAGGGCCTGCTTCTTGACTACATGTCTTGCTCATGGCAAGTCTTGTCCTGTGTCAGTCACCTGTCGTTACTGTGTGCTGGGAAATCTGGACATAGCTTCTTCCTCACTTTTAAATCCTCGTTACATGGCTGTGGCCATGTGTGGGCTGGACTGGGGCTCATCTAGAAGCCAGGCTGGGGAAGAACTTTTCACTCCCAAAGTTGTTGGCAGGGTTTGGTTCCTTGTAGCTGATAAGAACGAGGTAGCCTTGCAGGCTATTGGCTGGAGGTTACCCTCGGTTCCTTGTCACATGGGTGACTTCATATGATTGCATACTTCATCAAAGCCAGAAACGGACAAGGGATCAATAAGAGCCTGTTAGCAAGACGGAAGTGACTGTCTTACATAGTATAGACCCGGAAGTCTTTTTCTAGCTTTGTTTTGTTGATTAGAAGCAGGCCTAAAGTCTAGCCTATGCTGAAAGGCCTGGTTATACAAGGGCATGAGACAACCATTCCTGAGGCTGTTTTCCTTTCTTTACCCAATGCAAACTTCAAGTACCATATACTGTTGTCACTCTGTATGGTATCTATCAAAAGTTTTTGAGGAAATATAAATAGAAGCTCTAGTATTTTCTTTTCACTCTTCGGTGGGTTGGTGTGGAGCCTCTACTTCAACATGAACACACAGTGGCTGTTTGCATCCTGACTTAATTGTCACTCATTCAGATAATTCTGCAAACTGACTCTTCTCATGTTGTTGGAGAAGGCCTTGGCCAGGCTAGTCCCTTCCTTAGCCAAAGTTCTCAGGGATAGGGCAGAGTCTTAGTTGACTGGGCCTGGGGCATGGCTGGCTTGAACAGCACAGGCGATCAGTGCATGATGGGAAGGTGAGCCAGCCTCTGTAAGATGAAGGAATACGGGGATGATGGTTTCTACACTGAACTCAGGCCTTCATTGCCCCTCAGACACTCACTGAGGCGGTTCTGTGGGGTAGAAAGCCAGATCTGGTCTCTGCCTCAAAGATTCTCAGTCTGATGGGCTGATCCAGCCTAACAGGTCACACTACGTGGTATGAGACAGTAGTTACTGAAGTAGGTGGTCAGCTGAGCCCTGCCAGGCATGGGAGGGAATAATTCAGACTTGCAGGAAGGTCTTGTTTGGACTGGGTTCTGAAGGCGAGTACAAACTTCTGGAATAATCCATGTCCCATGTCTTGGGAGGGAAAACCATCTAGGCTGTTCAGTGGGACACAGTGATACCCTAGAGGACACATCTCTGAGAATGAGAAACTCTGAGCCCAGCTAGAGAGAGACAGAGAGGACACAGACACCCTTTGCCTGTGTCCTTGGCTTAAATTACCAGACATCGAGCTCATGAGGGCTCTGTTGACTGATTCCTGAGCAGAGACTTAAGGCTCTTTCTACATTTTACAACAAAGGAGCTAGACAGGCTAACCCTGGTGCTGTAACCCTTTAGGGGATGCAGGGTCCAGGAAGTGATTTCCAGCCTGGTCTACACAGAGCTGGCACCTTTGGGTTATGCACAGATCTGTGGGCTGGGGTAGCTCCATTTAGGTGTCAAGTCTCCAAATGAGATAGTGATGAACAGCTTCTTTGCAGCCTCCCTGGCAGAGCATCCATCGCTTTGCCAATAAGAGAGGCCGTTCAGAGGCCTGGGCACCGTGAATTTACGAGCTGGTTATGGTTTCTGCTGTAAGCTCTGGGCTCTTAGCTCTCACTGAAGAAAAATGGCTTCAGATCTCAACAATAACCTCCCCTGCGTAAATCTGTGCATGAGGACAGTTTAGCGCAGAGTGGGTTCTTCTGAGAACATTAACCTCTTCTCTCCCGGGAGCACTGGGATCCTAGGGGAGCCTCTAATTACTGGTAAGCGGGGTAGCTGCTCCTTCATAAGTCACTGAAGCCGGAAGTTCAGCCATCTTCTCCTGGGTGTAGCTCATTACCTGAGTGTAGGTGCTGCTTCTGTGTCAAGCCCCTGGGAAGGTCCAGAGACACCTGGGAAAGTCTGCTTTGGCTTGTGGGATTGTATGAAAGACCGACCACATGTGGGCCGAGGCCCCTTCCCACGAGCAGTGACAAGTGTGTTCAGAGGAGAGCGGCCATCAGACAGTCACATTGTGGTGTGATGAGGGCTTTAATAATAGATGAACAGAGAGTTCCAGCAAGGCCTTTGTGACTAAGGTCCTCCTGATTGGACACATTGGGTTTATAAACTGACCCCCCCCTCACTCGCTCATGTCATGAGCATTTGCTTCTTTTTGTTTTTGAACATGTCTGTCTGTCTGTATTCTCGTGTGTGTGTGTGTGTGTGTGTGTGTGTGTGTGTGTGTGTGTGTGTGTGTGTGTAGGACACACCAAGGGAACTGTTTCCCTCTACCATGTGAATTCCAGGAATCAGACTGATAAAGACAACACATTCCGTTACCCTCTAAACCATCTTTTTACCCATGAGTCCTTGCTTTCTAAGTTAAAGATATAAACCATTTCCCAGGTTCCCATACATTCGTTCTTTTCTTATGATATCAGCTTTGACTTTGTGCTTTAAGCTCCCAAAATCATTTTAAAAAATAGTTGGGTGTGCCTTTAATCCAAGAAGTGGCAGCAGGGTGGGGGCAGGGTGGCAGATCTCTGAGGTCTAGGACTGGTCTATATAGCAAGTTCTAGGCCAGCCAGAGCTACAATGTTAGTGAGACCCTCTCTATTTGAATTAATTCTTCGAGAATTTTAAACATTTGATTATATTCACCCTCCGCTTCTCCTAACCCCTCTTGGGTTCACTCTCCATGAATCCCCTTGTCACATATCCCCAGCCTCCATGGTTTCACCCCACAGCCTGTGGAGCCCACAAAGATTCCAGCTTGCTGTTGCCTCCTTGACTCAAGGTCAGAGGGTCTGAGTTTGTTTGCCTCACAAGGCTGCATAATGGGATCTTTGACCAAAGGGTGGTTACCACGTGTCTTATTCTTTGAGGCCTAATGGCAGGATGCTTTTCCAGAAGGCGTGGTTACTGGACGTTTTGTGAATTAAGGAGGTGTTTACACATACCTGTACTTTGTTTTGTTTTGTTTTTAAATTTATTTAGTTTTATTTATGTGCAGTAGTATAAAAGTGTAGGATCTCTGGAACAGGAGTTACAGACAGTTGTGAGCTGCCATGTTGGTGCTGAGAATTGAACCCTGGTCCTCTGGGAGAGCAGCCAGCGCTTCTAACCCCTGAACTATCTCTCCAGCCCCAACACTTGTCTGTACTTTGAACCATGATATCCTTGAGGGGGATGGTATCCCCTGTTTGGGGTATAAAAGGAGTCTTGGAATCAACTTGAGGCTTTGGTATTGACTGGTATTGATTGACTGCTGTCCCTAAACTAAGTTTTCTGTCTCTGATCTTATTTCTGTCTGTGATATTTCTCAATACACACTCTCCTCATACCAAGGACCAGTCAATAGTCCAGTGGGACCCGACAGTTACCCACAATGGAGCCTGTCCATTCTACACCAGACATGTCAGCAGTGCCCTTTCCAAAAGATCTCTTTCCAGCCCTTGGACTGTTGCTTTCTCAATTTTTTGCTGTGTTCCCTTTCTTTGAGGTAGATTGGAGGACCCAGGATGCCAGCTGGGTCAGCACAGTCCTCTGGGCCATCTCCCTGGCCTTAGTCCCAGGCCTTTTAATTCCTTCTGTACCTGATTCATGGCTCCTCAGTACAGTGATGCCTCAAAGATGTGGGTAGGAGAGGCGTGAACAAGGGGGAGGGTCCAGGGGTCAACTCTGTTTCCGGGAAAGTAGGGGAAGAGCTTAGGCATTGCTATACCCTTTGGAGTGAGCTCCACATCAAGTGCAGAACTCAGGGCCTAAGTTCCGGATCTGTGGGGTGGAGGTGGTAGATGGTCTTGATACTGACCTTCTGAAGATCCTTCCTGCTGCTTAGCTCCAGGGACCTTTATCTTGACCCTTACCTTTTTCCCTCAGTTCTCTCACGTTTGGTGGTGTGTGGCTCTCCCGGACACAACGTCCACCTCCGGAAAACAGGATGGGCAATGTCAGCAGAGAACTGTTGTTGCATTGAAGCCTCGGCACCTGTTTAACAAGAATTAAGTGTTGGTCTGGGGGTGTCAGTCACATGATAGACCCTTGCCTGGTGTATGTGAGGCCCTGAAAGTCCAACCTTGGGAATAAAATGCAGTGGTGTTGACATGTGTCTTTTGGCTCTTTTTTCCTGGGTACTGATCATCAGTGTGACTAAAACTGACTGGGAATGGAAGGTGAGGGAGTGGGTAGGCAAAGGGAGGGCGTAGGTGGGGACCACTGAGTCTAGGAGCTGGAGGCCAATCTGGGCAACATGGTAAGACCTTGACACCCCCCCCCCAGTCACTCTCCTAACACCATACATAACAATGTATAGAGAGGGCACATCTCATACCTGGGGGAAACCCTTGCAGAAATCAGCATTTAGACATAATCTAGTAAGATGAATGACTTTTTGTTTTGTTTTTAAAGTGTAAGCCCCATTTTATTTTTTCATGGTGTTTTTCCTTCTGTTTTTATGTAGCCACCGCTTTACATGGGCTTTGGTGGAGGTCGTGGTGTGGCACCAACAGGTCTAAATCGAGGTGGGGGTGAGGGGTGGGGGAGGGGGCGGGGGGTGGTTCCATCCTTGTGGGCTTCACGAGACCGATTCCTGATGACCTTGCTATGAATAGCACAGCTCACACAATATTGAAGCTTGACATAGAGTTTGGGAAGCACATAAGTGTCAAAGACACTTCCTTCAGATGTGTCCCTGACAGCAGCAGCCTCTACAATATTCCGGATGACGAACTTCTTAATGGCCTTGTCCTTGGTCACACACCAGTTGTAGTTTGTGCAGCGAATTGGCTGCACATGGCCACGGCCCTTTTTGGCACGACCATTTCTTCTTTTTTTGGTCATCTTGGAGCCAAGACCCGGAAGAGCTTTTTGTTTTGTCTTATTTTATTATTTTATTTGAGACAGCACTTTGCTGTGTAGCCCAGGCTAGCCTTCAATCTGTGATCTTGCTTCCGCCTCCCTGTGCTGTGATTACAGATGTGTCCCATGTGTCTAGTTGAAAGCATGGGATTTGATGCTAGAGCCCACTTTAAGCACAGTCAGAAAGGGATTTGAAGGAAGAGTTCACTGTAAGTAGAGGGACCTCAAAATAACATGTTTGGGGGGTCCTAGGGAGTCTGCAGACAGGTAAGTTTCAGACTCTTTAAAGAAAGTTTTGAACATTCTATGTCTGAGTCTTCCCTGCATAGATGTCTGTACACAGTGTGTGTGCCTGGTGCTCTCAGAGGTCAGAAAAGGGTGTCACATCCCATGGAACAGGAGTTACAGACAGTTGTTAGCTGCCATGTGGGTGCTGGGAATTGCACCCAGGTCCTCTGGAAGAGCAGTCAGTGCTCTTAACCAGTGAGCCATCTCTCCAGCCCCCAGTTTCAGTTCCTGTCTCAGACCTCTACTTCCTGCCTTAGTCCAGTGCCCAAGAACAACCTGGAAGCTGAACACTAGGAACCAGTTCTTCCAAGTGCATGGGTTGAATGCCCACCAGGACAGAGGGTGGCCGAAGGTAAAGCTGTACACCAGACAGAAGCACCCAGCAGGGCCTGGCTCCCGTGCTGATGGATTTAAAGAAGCAAAATGATGAACAAAATGAGTCTTGAAGTCTTGACCAGCAGGTTCTTTGGTGGCAGGTTCCTGAGAGGGAGGATTAGGGACTCAGAAGAAGACAGGAAAGCTGGGTCAGGAGGTCATCACAAGCCACACCTCACACTCAGCAGGTTTATTAAGAAGTGCAGTGCCTTATATACCGTTTTGGGGAGGGATGTGGACAATGACACACGACGGGACAGGACTAGACGGACGGAGTCGGCAGAGAGCTGTCCTTTTGTGAAATGAAGTCAGCCTGAAGCTAAGCAAACAGCGTTACACAAAAGTAACACAGGATGTTTCTCTCAAGTGTGTTACAGACCAAGCACACCGTGGCCTTGAGACTGATAACTCCGGCCTCCTCAGGAGAAAAAGCCGGATACCCAGGAACCAAAACCTTAATTTCTTTGAGGCCCTGTCCCCAATCCCAGACTGGACTTTGCCAAGTCTGTCCCCAGGGAAGGACATAGATCTAGCTTTCTCTTTATTCTTTTGTTAGGGCCTCTGAGAGAGCCTTGGATAGTTCTGGCTCCCGATAAGAGTCTCCTGAATTTGTTAGCATTGTTTGAGAGGGTATTTTTGTTATTTTATGACATCCACCAACTCCAAAGTATCAACTTAAAACATTAGTGTTATATTTCTTGTTCATATTACAAAGCCATCACAAGTTGGTAAGGAGATGGTTCATCCATCACTCAGGTACTGGGGGCAAGGGCTACCACCAGTTCTAACATCTTTGTGGGCCCTGTGTCAGAGGGAAAGATCTCGGACATCTCACAGTGGCAATGAGATTTGCCAGCTATAAATGACTCACGGCCATGAGTCCTGCTCATAAGAGCTCATATGGTCACACTAACAGGTTCTTTGAAAGGTAGATGATAGGGCCCAGGGCTCAGTTTCAATGCACTGGAGGAAATAAACAGAATACACTCCTGTTCCCCTTTTTAGAGTTGGGGGACCATGCTGAAGTGACTTGATTGAGCTAACCTGCTCTCTGCAGGGCACTGGGATTTTCCCTCATTTGTTTTACTCCGAGCCTTTACCTCTGGCCTGTGGACTCTTGAGTGTCTGAGGGAAGGCTTCGGTACAGCTTCCTCCTCACATACCTGTGGCTGAGATGTCATTGGTCATTCTCACTTACGGGTCCCCTTTGACCATCTGGGTCATATATATCATTAAATACACCTTCGTAGGAAACCTATGCAGTGTTGAAAAGGGAGAAAAATCTGTGTAGACTACATGCTTTGCTCATCTTAGTGGATTTTCCCATGGAATATTCTTCATTGTTCTGGCCCCCCAAGAAGCAGACAGTAGGGACAGCCCTGCCACATAGCTACGATGGGTACTACCTGGCTACGGGGAAGAGGGAGGAGCCTGAGCTTGCCAATCAATGAACTGAACCTCTCAGAGTCTTTCTCAAGGTCTGGGGTTGGGTCTTTAAAATTATGACCTGTTCTTATCCAGAGACAGGTGTCTCTACACCACACAGTAAGTGTCACTCCCGTGTTTCAATTCCTATGGTCTGGTCACTAAATGTGGTTGGATAAGAAAGAGATGCTGGGTGCCTGAGGAGCAGTCTTTCACAGCAGATGTCTTTTATTTTCCTTTTGCCAAGACTAATTTCATTAAGAGCCGGTAGGTTTTTTTCTGAAAAGGACTCTAACCAGATGGACAGAAGAAAAGTTATTTGCCAGCCCAAGCCCTTATATTGTACAAGCTTATAAAATACAAAAATCCATACAATTGAAGAATTTGAAATGATTTAGGAAATTTTTAATATTTTAAAAGTATTAAAGAATTTTAAAAACAAAAATTTTCACATTTCTGTGTGTTGCTGGTGGTTTAAAATGAAAGCTCAGGATTTTCAGGAGCTTCCATTATTCAGAGGTTATATCTTTGCCCAATTTCTTATTACTCATTTTCACTTTTTAAAAATGTATTCTTCTCTGTTAATCACTTATAACATAAAATATTTGTTTTTGTGTGAATGGGTATTTTTTCTGCAAGTGTGTCTGTGCACCATGTGTGTGCAGAACCCTTGGAGGCCAGCAGGGGGCGTTGGGGCCCTGGAACTGGCATTAACATATTCATGAGCTTCCATGTGGGTGCTGGGAGTCAAACCTTGGTCCTCTGCAAAAGCTGCCTGCCCTCATAACCACTGAGCCATCTCTCCAGTTCTTTCTTAGTTACTTTTTAAAAATTTACTTTTTACTTTTATATTTTTGGTTGTCAATCTCCAGCCCTCTATTAGTCACTTTAAAAAGTTATTTATATATTTTCATTGTGTGTACATTGGTGTTTTGCCTGCCTGCATGTCTGTCTGAGGGCATCAGACATCCTGGAACTGGAGTTAGAGACAGTTTGAGCTGTCATGTGGGTGTTGGGAATTGTGTCCTCTGGAAGAACAGCCAGTGTTCCTAACCATGAGCCATCTCTCCAATCTATTAGTCAGTTGTAAAAAAAACTTTTTTGTTTATTGATTCATTCATAATTAAAAACTATTTTGCTGTTGTGGATTTTTTAGCTCTTGAATTTCTTCTAGCTCAACTTCTGTCTATGATTTTTCTTTTTCTTTTTTTAAGATTTATTTATGTATACAGTATACAGAAGAGGGCACCAGATGTCATCATAGATGGCCTGAGTTCAATTCCCAGCATCCACATGGTAGCTCAC